>SCLH01000255.1:635080-673308 GCA_004367855.1 Oikopleura vanhoeffeni | reverse complement strand
TCCGTGAGTTTGAAGATAGGGGAAGATTATTTTTTAGATTTTTCAACCAGCAAAACACGGAACAAACACCTGTTTTCATTTACTAAAGCATCTTCTTATAGGTTCTCAAGCAAAAGCCTTACTCCTGGTCCTGTATTCGAAGCGTTAACTTGGTGGGTTTTTATCTACAAGGCTTTTTATGTTACAAGGGAATGTTGCCTAAGAAATTCTAAGTTAGAATGAATGTCAAATTGTTTTATATTTTTAACAAAAATCATCCAAAATTAAATTGTTGAAATTTAGTTTTGAGCATTCAACAAAAACAAGCGACCTCTCTTGAAATTTTAAGATCTTGAGACTTAACCCCTGTGTCTCATAAGTATCGATATTCCTCTCAGGCTAAAAGTTCATTCAGGAACCCTTTTTTTGAGCGAAATATTTTTTTAATTTAGTTGAAATCAAGATTTAGCCTTAAGTTAAAAGCTTATAATATTTTCAAATTTGATTTTGTTCTTTTTTGTTATTTCCCAAGAATTAGAGTATTACATTGAAGAAAATCACACTCAATTTGTATCAACGAATGTGGAGAACATTGTTTTAAAACAAAAGAGTAAATATGACCTTGTTGCATGATTTTCAAAAAAAGATATGCTTTCAGTATTTTCATTTGTATGTTACGCTAGGTATATTTTTACGAAATTTTGCGCGGAAAATACAAAATAAACTAGGATAAAATTATGAGTCGGTGTGCTGTGTACCCAGTTTTGGGTACGTAGCACGCCCGTGCTTTCCATAACAAATTGCGTCATGCATTATTTGTTGTTTATTAAGGTCGATTTGGGCTACGGAAGCACGGGGCGTGCTTAGCGTACCCAATTGGTTCTGAATCGAAAATATGTTGTGAATATGCAACGGTCATGGTTATCCGGCATTTAGGGTGCGTTGAGGAATTTTACCGATTGAACTGGAGCACAGTGATAGACCGAATGAGTAGGGTCAGTTCCGCGGAGACTTATTTGCAAACGGAAACCTCAGTACGGATTCTTTGAGTTAATTGGGGTTAAACTTTCGCGAAAAGGAATGATTCCCGACCGGGTGAAAAAAAAATTGGAGCCTCCAAGTGGTCACAATTTGAGTTATGCAAAAACAACCTTTCGGGCTGTGAAAGGCGCTATAAGGGTTATTTTATTATTGATTTTTGTGTTGTGATTCCATACGATCGCGTCACAAAAACCAAAAAATCGTACCTGAGGGATTTCGTTTTGCAGATAAGCTCTCCCTTTATGACCATACTTATAGCCCATAAGTTATGCCTGAATTCCACTAGTGCTTCCAGATGCCAGTCGGTGAATTCCTCAACCTACCCTAATGACGCCATAACCATATGACGTTGCGCTTTTTCACAACAATTTTCGATTCAGACCCAATTTGGGTACTGCTAGGCACGCCCGTGCTTTCCGTACCCAATTGCACCTAAAATAAAATAAATTAATGCAGACCAATTCTGGGCGTGCTTTTCCGTTGTAGGGGAATCCGTACCCACCTTAACAAAGTATAGGCGAGGACAAAAAAAGCCTCGATTGGCCAATTTGGGTACGGAAAAGCACGCTCCCAAAAGTATTTTTAAATATCATATGGTTTCAATATCTAGTGGTTATAACTTTTGGAAATAAAATTGCGAAACTCTATGCATATATTTCAAGTAAAATTTTAATTGTTTCATTTTTGCGTGTTTAGTGCTTGAAAAAAAATTGGAGTTCTTTTACGCTAAAAGAGTCTAAATTAAAAAAAATCCTCGCTTCAAATTTCATCAATGTGTTACACTTACATACCTTCCTTCATTTTTTCGATTGAGGTTGTAGAGGTCTGTTGGCTGCATTTTAATTTGAAATTTTTTGTCGCAAACGATCCCAGGAATCAAATTATCTATTTTATTAATTAACGGAATTTCATATCCCTAAAAAATTTTGGCCCCTTATCAACATGGTGTTTCTGTAATATAAAGTCTTGTTGGTGCCAAATTAAAATCCAAATAATAAAATGCCAGTGAACAAGTATAATATATCCATAAATCGTTTCTTCTTTTGATTTCATCTTCCGTCTAAGTCGTCATATCATGGTCCTTTATTCTTGGATGTTTTATTTGTCAGAAAAAATAGTTATAAAAAAAATTATACAGTAAAAGTATGTTTCTTTTTTGATCCGGATATGGCAACTTGCGGTTGAAAGAAATTTCCACGCCAAGAAAATATGGGAACTGAAGTGTATTATATTTCGGAATAGCCGAGCTATCGCAATACAAGTGTTACAAACAAAATGGCGCCTATTTGCCATTTTGATTGACGGGAATTTTATCCACGAGCAGTTCCATATCCGGACTAAAAAGAGAACTAACTGTATGTACGTTTTTTTGTGAGAAAAGCAGGAATGTTGTCGAGATTTTATGTTTTGAAGTAGCCCAATGGGCGCGCTAAAAAATTAACTGACCAATCATGTGTTTTTGTTACTCTATTTTTATTCGCAGATGTTTGTTCTCGATAAATAAATTTAGCATACTGTTATTACCAGTTCCTGCCCAAGGATCGGCCATAGAAACTTGAATCGTGTCGCAAGAGGAACATTTGAACTGTATTAGATCCGGGATCGTATCGAGCTGTAGTTTACTGTATCTGATCAAAGGGTTACTCATACGATCAATTTTCTGATACGTATCGATTTCCGTATGTATCGCGTATTTGGAAGTCTTTGTTAATTGAATCGTTAGTGCCGTTAGACTCGGGCATTGAAAAATTAATTTTATCGTTATGTACCAGAATCGACGGACTAGAGAGTCGGCATTTTAAAAATCAAAACTGGATCGTTATCGGTCTAGAGGAGTAATATAAACTGCGATCATTTTGTATCGATATTTAGAGGAGTGAATAAAAGTGGGAATCGTTATCGTATCGGCCAAAAAAACATAGTGTGAATGTGTTCAGCTGTGGGATAGATTTATAATATTTTAGATCGGATCGGTAAAAACCTTATCCGATTTTAATAAATCCAATTCCGTTTCTGCCGATTCTTGGTCCTGCCTTCTTCAACTGAAACAAGGGCCTCAAAAAATGTTTCAGTGTGGGAGCAGGCACGAATTTTTTTGGGAAATGTTTAAATGTGAAATGTTAGATCCATGAACTCATATGACATACAAAACTTGGAATAATCAGGAATCTTTCAAAAGTCTTTTTTAACAGGTTTTTACCAGAGAATGCCCTCTAATATCAAAAAAAACTTTGTTCATAACTACATGCTAAACCACATGTTTTTTCGTTACGTACATAATAAGGGAATAGTGAAATATAACATTTTATGTATTATTTTTTCAACAAAGAGTGAATGTTGAAAAGGATGGTTGATCTCTTTAGCGCGTGCTTCGAATCCCATTTGTATTGTCTTTTAGTGATTGTTTTTTGGTAAAATAATAGGGCAAGGGTGCTTGAATCGAAGCGCGCGAAGCTGATTGATGTCCTTGTTTATCAGCCGAGTAACCATCCGGCCGATAAGATGACGTGAGATTCGAAAATTGACTGCGGATTCGAACACGCGCTAGAGAGATCACTATCAGTTTCAAGGTTTCACTTTGGGGTTGGAAAAAAAATATAAAACGGTTTTATATTTTTAATTACCATGAGGAAAATTTCTTGCCCCTTTACAATAATTGAAGTAACTTTTATATACTTAGTATAACTTATTATATATATACTGTATATCACATATAACTTATATGATATTAATTATATCTAGGGTGCGGAGCAGTAGGGCACTAAGGGTCAAAACTTAAAGTTGTTCATGAGTGTGATCTCTGACTCAGGGGGGTTTATCTGTTAGCAAATAAAAAAAGAATTCCAATTACAAAAAAATTGGGCCTTTAAGTGGTCAAAAAAGGGCTCTAGAAAACTCTGTTTTATGGCTTCAAACTCATTAAAAGGATTAAATATTGATTTTATTTCGATTGAAAACGGCAATGCTTGACCGCAACGAAATTTTGGTTTAAAAAGAATAAATAAATGTTTTGAATACGTATTGAAGAAAAAAATTTTCCGAATCAATTTCGAAACCATCGAAATGGCTAAAATGCGTAGGCGGGAAAGTGTGTTTTTAGTTGTTGTAGCGATTAAAACCTGGGAAAAAAATATGCGTCCCTAGAACCTATTCACTTTCAAACGGTTCAATTTTGTTTATGATGAGGCAAAATTTTTTGAAATTTCAAGTGAAATTGAAACTAACGCTAAACAATAGCGAAATTTTCTCTTAAATCTCGGTAGAAACCTTTCATAATCGTAATATTCTGTATTTTCTTCTGTATTGCCTTGGTTGATTTGATTTGCCCTGAAGAATACCAGGAACATTTAATGCCATTTTAGATCAAGTTGAAATAAGAAAACGACATATTTTGACAGAAAAATAATACCGAAAACATCCTTGAATCTAAAGAAGTTTATATTGACATTGAGAAATTACACTTCCTTAATTGTTGTACTCCTGCGAGTCGCAGACTGCGACTATTTATTAATTTAATACAGTCGCAAGAAAGTTATTTGTTTCAAGTTAGTATTTTCGGTTTTATGGATATTGTTTTCTTCTTCGATAATTGCGCCGATTTTTTCATCAAAGAGAGTTTCATCCCATACAAAAATTGAATTCAAATTTTAATTATTGAAAAAATATGAAATTATTAATTTTTTTTACTTTCAGACATTATTTTTTTGTGATATCAGTTTTAGGATGGGTGACCTGAAAGGAGGATTTTGAAGGGTCTTTCAAATGACCCAAACAACCTATGGATCGATAGATAAATGAATTTGGGAAAAAAAAAACCTTCTTACAGTTTTTTCCAAAAATGGACCAAAAAATCGTTGATTTTCGGTAAAAAAAAGTTTCAATCGAAATATGTGTGAAATTTGAGACCATTGTACACCCTAGCATAGAGGTGTTTTAGCTCCTAACACTGAAGTAGCTAGTCGGGAAAAAAATTGAGTTCCAGTTGCATCAGGAAAAAAAGAAATCTTGATTTTTCTAGGTTGAGCTAGGACTGATTTTCACATATCATTATTAAATCCACGAGCAAAATGAGCACTTTCGTTAAAAAAGGTCCTATGATTTGAAGGATTTCGGATCTAGGATAGTTTTTGACGTTTAAAATTTTGGTCCAGAAAATTTTTGGACTCCGACCACTCGGTGATGCTGTTCAAGGTGGTCACATATCGGTTTTTTGTTTTTCAAAAAAAGCAAATCTAATCTTTTCTCGCAATTGTTACTAACTTTTTCGTTGTACTGCGTAAATTTTGCTTTAGATTTGACCATTTAGAGTGGCCGAAGTGGGACCATTTAGTGGAAGGGCTAAAAATAAAGAAATTGAGGAGGCTATTTGTATGGGGATTTTACGGAGAGTATTTTTTTGAAATGTTCAGAAAAAATTTTCAAAGTTTTGCCGTTCCTGATTGGCTGAAAAAAAAAAAATGCTCAAAAGTTACTTTTGGACCCCGGAAAGTGGAATTGCAAGGTTGAAGTTACATTGAAAACATACTTTTAATTTGTTTAAAAGTTTTAAAAACGGTCATTGTTAGGGTAGTTGAAAATGGCAAAAATCGTCATTTTCTCACCAAAATTAATTTTTTTTTGACAAACCTCGCGCACTCAAAGCTAGTTTTTTCATACACAAGTAGTCCTCGCTGTGTTTGGTTGTAACAAGACAAAAAAAATCTGTTCCTAGACCCCCGCTCGAAAGTTATGGACAGTTACCCGTATACCGCAAGATTGGAGATGCCCAAAAATCCAAATTCATGATAAAGTATACTCAAAAGATGCGCAAGCATCGACTTTGTGGAAAAACGGTATTAGGCAACTATAGGTCTCAGATGAGCACAGGAGTGGGTGACTACATGCGATTTCTTTGATTTGTTTGGTTGTAAACAGCAACACGGTATTTAGCATTTCACAAGAAAGCTCATTTTAAGAAATAAATGAAAGTAACCATTAGATAGAAAATTTTTTGAAAGATTATTTACATGTATTTTTCAAAATACCAATATTTCAAAATTTTTGCCGCATGCGCTGATTGGTTGGAAATAAAAATGCTCAAAGTGAATCTTTTCGTAAATGCCTAAAAACTGTGGCGTTGTTTGACACCACAAAAACATTAGCAATCGCCTGTAGCACCAAATGTGGAGTCTAGGCCATAGTTGCCTATAATATCGTTTCCACAAAAGTTCGATGATTGCCCACTCTTTGAGTATTACCTCAATCATGAACTGAAATAATTTCCAAAATCGGAGAAGCCTCTTTTCTATTCTGAATCACTAAAAAAACTCATAGTTTTTTGGGCGGGGCGTACGGCATCATTTTTTTATGCTGATATATGAAGAATACATTCTAAGCAACGTTATATAGAAAAACTGGCTTTGAGTGGCAAAAATTTTTCGTATGGGAAAAGCCAATTTACAAAAAAAATGCGTTAAAAACCGTTTTTTTGGTCATTTTCAGGCATTTTTCGGAAAATGGTGTTCGCAGGATTTTTTTCTTTCCTTATTAACATATCTTTCGACCAGAGGGTCATTTGAATGTTTCAGAGACCTTCAAAATCGCGTCCTAGACGACTTCGACCACTCTAATGACCATCTCAAATTTTTATACTCCAAAACGATCACGTGGTTGTAACACGGAAATAGAGGTGCCCGAAAAACTCGATTATTTAAAAAAATTAATTTATGAGTGCTTAAAGATTGCGCAAGCACGACTCTGTGGGAAACGATATTAGCCAACTTTAGGCAATAACAGATGGTGCGACTTAGGTGGTGCTACAGGCGGATTTTTGATTGTTGGTGGATGTTAACACTGGTATTAGCATTTACAGCTTATAAAAAAATTAATGAAAAATAACCATTAGAAGAAAATTTTTCAAAGATTTATTCAAATTAATTTTTCCAGAAAATTTTTCAAAATTATGCAATCGCTGATTGGTTTGAAGATAAAATGCTCGTTAAAGTGACTTAGTTGATCTTCGGGAAATGAAACCGCATTACATGAAATAAGACAAGAAAAAACATATTTGTAAATTTTTTATCAAATCGAAAATTGGTTGTTGAAGAGTATCAAATAATGAAAATTGTCAATTTTAGCATAACAAAACTTTTATTAAGAAGTTGAGAACATGTCATATGAGAATAAATGAAGCACCATTCGAATAGGAAATCTTCTGGAGTTACTTTTATCGATGTTTTTCAGAAAATTTTTCAAAATGTTGTTCTGATCGGCTGTTCACGTGGAAAATAAAATGCGTCAAAAGGTCACTTATTGACTCCGGAAATAGAAACCGCCATGATTTAATATTATACCGAGAAAAAAGATTTTTCAATTGCGTTGCAAATTCAGAAATGGTTTAGTTAGCGGCTACTCAAAAGTGGACAAAAATTGTCAATTTAAGGGGGTTATGCGACTCTGATTTGACATATTCTCGCGTGAAATATACTGAAAACTAAAGCTCAGGAGAAAAACCGAAATTGGCTTATTTATAGATTCTTCTTAAAATCTTGCAAAAAAGTGCATCACAAATTAGGTTTTGACCATCACACCAATAGCGTTACAGTATGTTTACAAGTAAAACACCTTTCAAAACTGAAAATCTATCTCCTTCAGGCACGTATATCACAATCTGTGAGCCTCCCAATTTTGTCGCCAGATCAGTAACGATAGTATGTCAAATCTTGAAGGCGAGTTTTTAATTGATACGGCAAATGACCAATTCTAATAACGCCTAATAACCGACGATTTTATACAACTTTCAGACTTGCGAATCTATACTCCTCGAGGATTATATTGCAAAACTGACGTAAATTTTTATCAAGTATTTTCAAAAACATTTGTGAGAGATTACACGTTCACAGACCGCTGTAATAAAAAATAAAAGGGAAATGCCGCCACATCGGCGTATTAATGATGCATTTTAACTTTGTATCAAATTTGTTGCACAAATGAGTCCCAATCGGCCGCAAGCCGATAAAAAGGAATTTATATTTTTAAGGTTCAAATTTGTTGAAAATAAGCCCCCAATCGGCCGAAGGGCGATACAGCGGGAGTTCGTATTTTGCATTTAATTTTGATTGAAAATGACGCCCGCCAACTCGGCCGCCAAGAGACGATATAAAAAGGACATTTTTGATATGCTTATTTTGTTTGCAAAATAGGCCCTTAATCGGCGACGGCCGAGTGATAAAAGGGAGATGTTTAATTAATTCTGTGGTAACACTTGCCCCAAATCGGTCCGAAGGCCGATAAAAGGATTTTATAATTCAATTTTGTTTGCAAAATGAGCTTCAAGATCGGCCGAGCCGATAAAAAGGATTATTTATATTCAATTTGGAAAAAAATGATGTCTTCAATCGGCCGAAGGGCCGATAAAACGGGATTGCTATATTCAAATTTGTTAACAAATGGAGGCCCCCAATCGCCGAAGGGAAAAGTTTTCAAATTTTGTACAATTTTGAACTTAAAAAAGTGTGAAATTTCAGGTTTAATTTAGAGAAGATTATCTTATTTTTGAAGGAAAAATGTACAAATTCTTTAGAAAATTTTGGGATAATTACTTTTAAAATTGCTTATTTCTGGAAGAAAAGTACAAATTCTATAGAAAAACCGTTTGTCGAATTTGGAAATTATATGTCATTCTTTCAAAATTATCAAAGTTTCTATTAGCAATTTGTATATTTTCTTTTCAAAATTAGATTAAATTTTTCAAAAATAGAAGGCTCAATTGTAATTTTTTATGTTATAACTTAAAATTTTGAAAACTTTCCTGAAAATGTGGCAATTTTTCGGCCTCATTATATAGATAATTCATAGTAGATAAATAAATAAACACTAAAATCTTTCTTGAATCGTTTTTTGGCCGAAATTGGGGGCTCATGTTGTCAAATTTGATAAAAATGCGCGCCTTTACGCTCATTTTTTCAACAAAATCAATACAAAATATAAAAATCCCCTTTTTATTGTTTATTATTTAACAAAATAAATTAGATTTTTCTGTCTTAACCACACCGGATCGTGAAACGTGTGAATCTCGCTTTTACAAAATGCTTCTGGAAAATACTTGATAAAAATTTAAGTCATTTGCATAATATATCCTCGGAGGTAGTCAGATTTTGAAGTCTGAAACTGTATGATCGCTCGGTTATTTGGGCGTTCTAGAATTGGTCCATTCGCCTATAATTAAAACTTTCTTCAAATTATTGACATACTTTCGTTACGCTGATCTGCGACATTGGGGCTCATTTGATTACCGTTCTGAAGAAGATAGATTTTCCAGTTGACCAGTGTTTTATTCTAAACAATACTGGAAGTTTTCTCATGACTCTTAGTTCCTTTTCAGTCAGAACATGGTTAAAATCAGTAGTGTACCCCCTTATATTTGTCATTTTGAAGATACCCTTAACAACCATTTTCTGTTTGCGAGCGCAATTACAAAAATATTTTTTCTAGCTATAATTAAATCATGCGGTTTCTATTTTCCGGAGTCAAAAATGGACTTTGAGCATTTTTATTCTCAACCAATCAGCGATCGGCAAAATTTAAAACAATTTTTTTTTGAAAAAATCAATAAAATAACCCCAGAAAAATTGTTCTATACTAATGGGGTCGGCTGTTGTGGGTGGTGCGGTCTAGTTGTTCGCTTCACATTTATTTCTCATATTGACATGTTCTCAAATTCTTAATTAAAAGTTTTGATTTATGCCTAAAATAATTGACAATTTTCAATTTTGATTCTCTTAACACCACCTTTTCGATTTGGTAAAAAAATGTAATTTGCTAGTCGAATTTAATTCAGTGCGGTTTCACATTTTCCGGGGGTCAAAAGTCACTCTTGCTCGAGGCGAGCATTTTATTTTTCAACACAATCAGGATCGTGCAAAATTTTGAAAAATTTTTCTGAAAAAATAATTTGATGAATCTTTAAGGGGGTTTGTATAAGGCAAATGACTTGGTTTGAATCTGGCTTACTTTCTCTCGGCATAGACAAGGAAGTATAAAACATTCTGATAAGTTAGTTCTAATCTCTGGAAGACGTATTTAATCATATTTTGAAGATAGCATGTTGAACCAACCGGTTAAATGAGGTTACCAGGAGCAAAAAAATTTCTGTGAAAAGCTGGGTATTTTTTTTCGTTCCTATTAAAAGAAATGTTTCAAAATTTGAAATTATCTGCAAAAGTCAAAGGCGAAAAAACTGTTGATTTCTGTTTTGTTTATTTCTCACTAAAAAGGTTCAAAGCTGGCGAAAAGGACTGATTTTTTTGCGCTATTTTGGCAACGGAAATTGTTTTTTTTCATGCTACTGGCAAACTATTTTTTTCCGTTGGCACTATAGTTTTTCCTGTCGCTCCTTAGTTACGTCAAAACTGTCTGTGCCGTGATTAACGTCACAATTATTGTGTACTCCTAGGAAGTAGATTTGGAAAATTTATTTTTGAAATCCAATTCGATCCCATACATTCGGTTTTTTTTTTACACATATAGATGGAAAACCATATCCATCTGATACGCTCTTGATCAATAATATTTCACACAATATCTCGCATGAGCTCTAGTGAACTATCGCTATGCCGAGTCCCACCATCAGAAAATTTAATATTATTTTTTCCTCGCAAAAGGTGTGTCATACTCTAGTATATACGACTTTTGTTGAGTTTATATGACTAAAACGAAGCAGCTTTGATGAAATGCGAGTAGATAGGTCAGACCGGTCTGCTCTTTTAGTTTAAAGATTACGACTTGCCTATGTAACATATACTCAAATAGCTGTTCAAATTTTATTGAAAATTCCCAGAATGTTTAAATTTTTTCAAATTTTTTTCTTTAAATAATAAAACATATCTACGTGGAGTATCCAAAAAATCTAAATCAGTCAAATAATTCAGTACAAAAGATATTTGGATTCGTCTTCAGCCTGAGAAGTGATCAGCACGATCACACGCTTCTTCAGTGGCTTCGTAACTCACCCTAACATTCGCGCTTCTCTCTCTTCCATATCACTTTCGCAGATATCTGAGGTAGTCTAGCTTTCCTGTAAATGCTAAATACCGTGTTGCTGAGTTTACACACCAAATCAAGAATCGCCTGTAGCACCACCTGTGGTCATCTGAGACCTATAGCTGCGTGCTAATGTACGTAATACTCCACTAATACTGTTAGCGCGTGCTATGGGGGGGGTCTCTCTTCCACATAATTCGAGTTTTCGGCACCTTTTATTTCCGGTGTTACACACGTTGATCCGTTTGGGATATATATAATATACTATATTAGAAATTTGAGATGTCCATCTGGAGCAAAATTTTACGCCAGTACAGTCAGTCTTGCAAGTTTTTCAGATTTATTATGACCTTTTTATTCGGTATAGCTGAATTTTATTAACTCGGGATCCTACACGGAGCAAAATCGGGAGGCATTTACAGGCTGAGAATTTTAAAGCGTAACAACGAAAGCATTAATTGTATTTTTTTAGCGTTGCTGAATGCATTAACTCGATGATGCACATTAAGTTGATAGAATAAAAAGCTTAAATGTATGATTTAAAATCATGTTTTTGTGGAAAAAGATAAAATGGACGTTTATAGCCACTATCATTCAAAGGCCTATAACTTTTTTTCCTGACGCATTGAGGGAATATTTTTTTTTCTTTATGTCGATAAATCATTGGTCTACAACATCTACTAAAAATTAGGGTGTACATGGTTTCAAAATTAAAAGAAATGGATTTTGTGAAAAAATGCCGATTTTTGTGACTTTCAAACCCCAAAAACTGCCATTTTTGAAAAAATTCGACATAAAAAAAATGTTTTCTATAGTAGTTTCACCCCGAAAATTCATTTCTGGGGTCAAAAATTACTTTTGAGCAATTTGTTTTTTCAGCCAATGAGGAAGCACCAAAATTTTGAAAATTTATGTCGAAAAATTTCAAAAAATTAATCTCCTCAAAATTTGACACAGAATGGCTTCCTCGGATTTTCCTCAATGTTGTGCTATATAGGAAATCCATCATTTGTCACGCCGGGTTCACCCATCCTAATCAGTTTACATCGGCCCTAACTCGGCTGTATCAATTTTCTAATCAAAATTCTTCTCAGTAGTAAATTTGGTGTCCACACTTTTTTGGCATATTTGGGAACGTCTGGTCATTTTGAGCTATCTAAGAACTCAATCGAATGAATCGTTTCCAAAAGCAGAAATGTAAACGGTGTGGACACTCTATTTACTATTAAGTGAAGAAATTTGCCGTCAAATATATTTTTAGGTTCAGAAACTCATGTAAACCTCTATGGGTCCGATATTTTGACTCGATCAAGTAGCTTAATCTCAAAAACTTTTATCAGAAGGCTTTACTTTGAGCGATGTTTACAGAAAACTCATATGAGAACAACCCTCAATCTTAACTTAATGAATGTTAATTTTAATTGCAAAACGGATTTAAAAAAACTTGCTTAAAACTGGCTCATTTCAACTTTTTATTTCATCTTCAATTCGAAAATTATTTTATCAGAAGTGATATTTAGGCGAAAAATGGCCTTTAATCAACTCGCCATGAAATTTGGACCTATCGGCGGAAATAAATTCGAATATATTTTTAATCTGAATCACCGATTTATATAATGCAATTATAAAAAAAGTGTCTGCGAACATTTTCCCACCATTTTTGGATCATTCCAAGTGGCTTTAGTTTCCAAGATTAAGTTTTTTTAATTTACCCAATTTCCCATTAGCTGAAAACCAATCGGCATATTATTTTCATCAAATCCCATCGGAGATGTAATAGCTGGAACACCCGTAAAATTCGCTAGCTTTGCAAAAGTTGTATGTCGGCCAACTTGATTAGCATCCACGCGACCATCTAAAATAAAATTGATTAATTAATTAGCATATTTTTTTGTGACAAATATCTTACAGAAAATTTCTTATATCAAATTATTATTCAAAAATAAAGCAAACTTCCCAAAACTTAACTCTGAATTGTTATTTGATAAAAATTGAATTTAATATTTTTGCTTGCGATCTAGGTTTCTTGCTTCAGCTCACCTTAGCCAATGAAACCGTTCGAATTTACAAACACGTAGGTATTTACGAAATTTAACTCATTGACCAATAAACGATGAAAATCAGTTTTGAGCAAAAAACTAAGATTGCAATTGCAATCATTGCATGCAGAAATGTGACATGCTATATATTTGATACCATGTATAAAAAAACATCATTGGAAAAAGTTTATTTTGAAGTCCAAATATCTCAATCTACACATATTATGACGGGTTCAAAAATTGTGTCAAAAATCATTTAAAAGAGATGCATATGTTTAAGCGATATGCAATTGGCATGATTCTTATCTAGTTCTTCAACATCAGACAATGCCTTCAAATCTGTAGGGTTATTTTTTTTATTTTGCTTCAAATGCATGAAAATTGCATAAAACCAAAAAAACTTATTAAGGGACCCCCGGCAAAACAAGATCGAGATTTACAGCATTCAAACAATGAAGATCAAAAAACATCATATAATATGATTCATATTAAAGGCACAGGCGAGAGAAATAACTTTGTAGGCTGCATTTTTGCCTCAACTTTATCCTGGAGTAAATGTTTGCGAAAATTTCATAATTTTTTGAAAAATAGATATAGATTCTTTCAAAATGTCATTTCTTTCCTAGAGACGCCTCGAAGTTAAAATTTTTCAGAAAAATCTCTATAGTGTATGGATTTCAAAAAAATGGTCTAAAAACATTTTTAATGATTCTCATATTTCGACCTAGAGTAGAGTTGACCACCCCCAAAAAATACATTTTTGCTCAACCAAAAAATTCGCAAAAAATTTAAAATAACTTTTTAAGGCTATTTCGAATATGTATACAAAAACTACAAGCTGACCAATTATTCTTTATTTTAATTCAGAAACATTTGATAATTAATTAAGTAAAATCGGGGAATTTATAGGATAAATACCCCTAGTGAGTTTCATAAACAGATGACAGTATTTGACCTTAATCAGCTGAGCGTGACTTTTAGGGAAATTTTGCAAGTTCGAGTACAGGCCCTGTACTACAGGGGTAGAATAGTTGATAGTTATCAGATATTTATACAGTATAATCAATAAATTTAAAGATAAAATCGTTAACTCTTGGAGGTTCAAAACCTCATTTGAGGTTTTGAAAACTTTAAGACGTCTCAAAAGAAGAGAATTAGCGCTCTAAAAATAAACTTAGTAAAAACCCGAATAGAGTTTGCTCCAAGAAGTTTAATAATTTAACTTAAAATTATGTTCGATGATCCGATCAAAAGTTATTTATTCTTACTTTTTTGGCCAATTTCTCCAGAAAAACCTTTGATCGCTAATTTTTTAATCTTGTCAAACTGCAGAAATTTTCTGAGGAGATCATTCTTTAGAAAAGTCTTTGGAGAATCTGTCATTCAAATAATAATGCCTTTACTGTTGCTAGAATTCTTGTTTTTTATTTCGCGAGACTTTGAGAAAAAGGCTAAAAATGTCATTTTCGTTGCTTATTTACGTGCCCTTGAAAAGTTTATTTTAGTAATCTGATTACTTATTTTGAAATTTTTGGCCGTCTGCTTACATATAAAAATTGTATATAAAAATTCAAAATGAGATAAATCCCAGGGGTAGACCCAATTGCCAAGGATTTTTTTGAGACAACAGCATTTTACACTACGCGCGGCAAAGTAAATCCCATGTCTGGTTATCACACTATAAGCGCTCAAAGTTGAACCTCAAATGAGGTTTTGTGCCTCCACTGAAGTTTTTTTCGAACGTCCAAGGGTTAAAGCTTGCAATTTTGTGGAGTTATCATCCCTTCTGAGAATACTACTCGCTCCAGGTACCTCAATGCTTCCTAGGCGGTACTTAAACATCAGAAGTCATAAAAATTCCTCAAAATCTGAGTTAAATTAAAAATTTCAGCATAATTTTTGAACATAGAACATAAAATATGAAAACTTAGTTAGAAATTTTAAAGTTTACATATTTAAAGTTTATTAGAAATTTTTTACTACTTGCCTATATCAAAATATTTCAAAATAAATCAAAATAAATCAAAATATTTCAAGATATTTATAAAATTTCCCTACCATCACTACAAAAAGTTAAGTAACGAAATAAAATAATGAAAAAAAAATATCTATTCGGATTGATCTTCTATGCTTTTTGAATACAAAAACTACAAGTTGACCAATTTTTTCTTTATTTTAATTCAGAAACATTTGATAATTAATTTAGTAAAATCGGGGTATTTAAAGGATCAATACCCCTAGTGGGTTGCATAAACAGATGAGAGTATTAAGCCTAAATCAGCTGAGCGTGACTTTTAGGTACTTCTATCATCAGTAACCTAGAAAGGCGAGATCTTATCAGAATGTAAATAAAATACATTCAAATTGATTAAAACTTACAATATTTGTCATTTTCATCAACTTTAACTGCTCCTTGTTGTTGTGTTGGGGTGGCTATCACATCTACTTTTTTGAATAATTCCGCCATAATAATCATAAATTTTGTCCTGATTTTGTTTGCTTGTACATAATCTCCCCCAAAAACCTGCTCTGACATTACACACATGTTGCAGTAATAATCAAGCGGCATATTTTCTTCTTTTTCTAATGATGCTCGCACAGATGAAGATAATTCGTGCATGAAACAAATCAAATGAGCTGCATGGTAATAATCTCGGTCAGGAATATTTATCTTCAAATACAAAGGTTAAAAACGGTTTTAAAACCAAATCAATATTTTTATTATATTAGCGCTAAAAAACAGAGGTCCTTTATTGACCTTGAGTGTTAACCAGTTTTTGTGGGTCTTTTGCCAAATAGTCTCAAGCCAAATAGATTGTTATGAGTCGCTCGCACAAATAATGGTTCCTCAGACTCTGCGGCTCAGATAAGGGTTTTACCAAAGTTATAAAATTTTCAAGGTAATTAAGACCCTAACAGGGTGACACAAATTTTTGAGACATTACCTTTATTAACTCAGCACCTTTGGAAGTGAGAAAATCCAATTTTTTCAAAAATGAAGAAGAAATTGTCTCATGAATATCTTCTCCACACCATTCATAATCTACCCCAATTTTTAAGCCATTTAAATTTGTTTTATCAGAAATATTCGACGGAATTGTAACTTTTGGTTGAAAATAAGTTAAATTTGATTCTCCATCGAAATCAGGTCCTGCAATAACGGAATACAGTTTTATACAGTCAATAAGAGTATTTGCCAATGGACCCAGTGTGCCGTTTGTCCCACCAGAATAACCACGGTGCGGGATTCTGCCTGCACTTGGTTTGATTGCACTGAAAATAAAATTAGGGCAAAGTGATCAATAATTTCAGAAGAATCTAAAGTGTCTCTGACAGAATATTCATCATAAAATCTCAATTTTTTACTTTTAACCCCACTTCA
Source organism: Oikopleura vanhoeffeni (assembly GCA_004367855.1). NCBI lineage: Eukaryota > Metazoa > Chordata > Appendicularia > Copelata > Oikopleuridae > Oikopleura > Oikopleura vanhoeffeni. The sequence continues at coordinate 656,847 of SCLH01000255.1, read as the reverse complement.
AACTTTGAGCGGCTGAAATTAAAAACTTGGATTCGTTATAAACAATTTGTCAGGTTTAAAATCATCTATGAAATAAAACTGAGAAAATAAGGATAAGAAAAATAAAATAGTAGAACATTCACGACGCTGAAAATTTAGTACCAAGTAAATAACGGCTTTTAAGATGATTTTAAGAGTGACAGAATTATTTTAATTTTTCCATGAAATTAAATTTTTAGATAAATAACGAAGGCGATGAAATTTTTTTAAATTAGCAGTCGAGGTTAAAAGTTATATAACACAAAGTTTCAGTGTTAATCGGCTTTAAAAAGCCTTTATGCCGACTGGTACCTCTTCACCGTGCAAAGAAGGGACTGAATTGAAAATAAGCTTTTATTATATGCAAGTGCCCTAAGCCGCCGACTGCCTTCGGCACCTAAATACGTACACTAAGCACCTTTAAATAGGTACCTCAAATTACAAAATGCTGCTGGTAGTCGTACACTTCCTCCGCCATCTGATCCGATAGCACAGGGAACCAGTCCTATTGAAATGGCTGCTGCGGGACCAGAGGAACTTTAAATAGGGATAAAAAAGTTTAAAGCTTTTCCCTGCAAAATCTCACATCATGAGTCTAGCACAGTCGAAAAACTGTGATGAAACAGTGAAAAGCATTCTGAAACGTGGTCTCAATAACGGAAGTATATTTTCATAAAAAGTACACGAATGTTTTTCATACTTTCTTCAAATTGTATAAGACGTCGCGACGCGTCGGTTGATAGTTTTTTCGATAATTATAAGGAATTAAGAAATAATTAAATGTTTCTAGACATTTCACTGTTCAAAATCAAATAAAATTCTGTGATCCTTGCGAAATTTTCGGCAAAATATAATGTCGTGAATCAACAAAATAGCACGTTTCCGTCAGATTTTCAATATTTAATTCGACATTCAGAAGTTTCTTATTTGTTGAAATTGCAAGTAAAAAAGCAAGTCTGGCCTTTATATTGCTCACAATTTTACTTTTTGCTGGAACTAGATAAACACCTTTGATTAGTTCCTGAGCTTTTAAGTTAGATAAACACCTACGTCTTTGTAAATTTGAAAATTTAGATTGGCGCGGGTTAGTCTTAGCAAAAAATTGAGATTGGGAGCAAAAATGTGACATGCTGAATATTCTTCAATTAATCCCTGACTTCCACCAGGATAAAAATCAGGATTGAAAGGATTTAAACAATCACCGTGAAACTTAGAGTTATTGTGCCCAATAGTAGAACAACCACCCAAAGGAGTCATATTTGCCAAGCCAATTACAATCATTCCTAAAACGACAGAAATTATGACGGAACCAGGTGGCAGTTAAATGTCAAATCTTGAAAAAGACGAATTCGAAATAAAATAGGAGAAACAAAATCTCTAAAAAAATTTAGACAGAATGGTTCATTTTAGAAAAAACATGCAAAGTCATGCGTGTTCATTCTTAACTGACAATTTTCAACACTATTTTTTCTGATATTTAGTCCGAAAAAAAGTATTGTTTTCTTGCGCTTTAAATTTTTCTCAGAATGATTTTTGTTAAAATTGCAATTTTCAATTCTAAAAATTGTCTTTCTAGACTTTTCTGCTCAGTAGCACAAGATCTTTATCTTGACCTTACTTTGGAGATGTTTTAAGAAGAAAATTTTCTCAAATTCAGAAGAAATTTTCTTAACCCTTGGAGGCTCCAAGGCCACTTTTGTTGTGCAACTTTAATTTATGTTTTTACTTTATTTACCCTGTAGAAAAGTGGCATTTAAAATTGGCCATCAACCTACGCAATTTATTTTGGAGAAAATGAGAGACGTCAGAACAAAAAATGATAATGGAAAAGATTAGGGATTAAATTTTCTAAGAAGTGACTTCCTCAGAAATAAACAGCAATTTTTGGTCTTTAATCTACAGATGCTTTCCGAAAAAAAAACCTTACCTACGCAATTTATCGAAATCTTTTACTCAGAGCAGTCAGGACAAAAATTTAAAATGCAGCAGTTTTCTAAAAAGTTTATCATTCAGAAGCGACCTGCAATTTCTGGTCGGTAATCTACAGGTGTTTTTGAAAATGATCCGGAGCCTCCAAGAGTTAAAATCAAAAAAATTCATTTCCGGTTTGACAAATATCAAATTTTGTAGACTAATGGACAAGAAATAAACTAAATTAAATTTACAGGGATTAAAACCTATTTTTAAGTTTTTGCAAAGTTGAATGAAAATTTATATAAAAGACAAAACATAATTTTTTTTTTGAACATAATAATTTGGTCAAAAACACAGTATTTTTTATTTTTAGAACAGCTAACCAGGTGAGCCTCACCTTACATTTTAGAAATTGTTTCGACCGTAAACTCAAACGTCGATGGTCTCCTGTATGGGTAAAACCAAATAGCCCTTGAATTTTTTGGCGCATGCGACAGCAGAGAGAAAAAGCGCGAAAGGCAATTTTCTAGAAAATTCAAAAAACTAATTTCTTTTTAATCCGGAAAAAAAGCCCGACCGTTTCACAGTGACATTAGTTAGTTCAGATTATACATCTAGTTTGATTGTTAACATCAAACTGTGCAAACAAAAAGAAAAATGCCAGGCTTTCATCGCTTTATAAGTTCGTCAGACGCAGAATTTTGTACTGAACACAATCAAAAAAAAATTTAAAAAGGTAAATTTGGGAACTTTAACGTTGAAATGTGTCGTCATTCATGACGCACTCGCATTTATTTGTTATAAGAACCTAAAAAGCCCACTCGAATTCGGCGATACTGGCACTGTTATGATTTCAGCAAAACATCGTGAAATTGCGTGGGGTTTTCATCGATATTGGCTTATTCGGCGACATGGGCCACCAGTGGTCCCACCACCCTGATAGCTTAATGTCAATTACCTTGCGCTTTAACTCTTTCAATAATTGCAGCATCTGATTCAGATGGAAAAAATTCAGGATAAGACGATCCATTTCTAGTTGTTAATCCAACAATGTTTATTTGATCTTTTATAACTATCGGAACACCGTCAAGAGCTCCTAACACTTTTCCTTCTTTGTATCGTTTAGTACTCGCTTCAGCTTGTTCTAGAATTATATCTTCGCGATAATCACAAAGGATATGCATTTCAGAATTAACGAATTTTATCTTTTCGATTATGTCTTTAGCAATGTCAACGGGAGTAGTTTTTCCACCAAGATAAGCCGAACTTAAATAAATTATTTTCATTCAATTATCTGAAACGGAAAATATAAAACTTAGATGTTTGTATAATAAATTGATAAAAAATTACGAGAACTTATTTGATAAAATTTTTCTATTGATTTAAAAAATATGTTACAGTTTCATTTTAAAAAAGTTGACGCCTTTTTAAGGCGCTCATTGGTCAACCGTTAGTCCTCTATTGCTGAAAATGAGTCAAATTGATGATATTTGTTTTTGAAGTATTCGGCATAACTTGACAGTATTTCTTCGATAAAACAAAACTTTTATGAACAAACTGAATGAAATCCATTAACATTGAATTATGTCAAAAATTTTCTCAGGTACTCTCACATGACAATTCTTGATTGTTAATATATCTATTTTCTTCTTGATGGTTAATATATCTATTTTCAAAATGAAAACGTTCAGATGACACGATTTTTAATTCAACTTGAAAATGTTCCAGATTCTTATTTTCATTTGAAAAATGTTGCATGAAAAAATTTCGAAAAAACAAATGTAAAACCGAAAAAGTAAAATAAAAAGTCGTCAATAAAATTTGGAACAATTATCCTGTTAAGACACTTCTCTTAAGAAACTCACATGAAATCGTCAATAACTGTAGGTCTCCAAAATAGATCTTTTTGAAATTTATTTCTGAGGTGACAATGATCCAATTGTGCGTGTTCTGTTGCATATTCAGCGTTGTGAATTAATTTTATTGGATAAAATGTGGCTTTGTGATTACAAATCGATTTCCGGACAATATTCAAGAATGAATTTTGAATAATAATTGGCGCCTTTTTTATAAGATGGCATAAAGAACAATAATGTATAAGAAATTCAATAAAAAAATAAGAAATAATAGATAGGAGCACCTGCGAAAATAACAGTCACCCGATCAAAACGTCCAATAATAACTTGAAGTAGGACCTCTGATAAGTTTTTGGGGAAAAACATGTTTTAAGAAAAACATTGGATAACAAAAAACATTTATCAAACCAAAAAACACATTTTTAACAAAAAAACATTTTTTATACAAAAAAAAACATTTTTTAACAAAAAAAAACATTTTATTAACAAAAAAACATTTTACTATAAAATAAAGTATTTATTAACAAAAGAAAACTTTGTTTAACAAAAAAAAACATTTTAAAAAATTTTAAACAAAAAAAAACATTTTTAACAAAAAAAAAACATTATGGCCTTATTTATCCTGCCCCTAGGCCCGCCAAAAAAATGGCCCGTCATAGGGCCCATTGGGGTTAAATTGACCTTAGGAATCTGAATTCGAAATAGGTTAAGCTCTTGATGGTCAACAAAAGCCGCTAGAGAGAAAAAGCGCGGGCCATGTGCAGGCTCAAAATTTTTTTCTGCTGGTTCATAGAAAAATAACTGTTATAGTGTACACTCGTGGCATGGCAAAATTTTTCTCGGAAAAGTCTATGGTTATTGTTAAAAAATATGGTCGTTTGTTCCTACGGAACCCTAATCTTCTCACCCCAACCCTATTTTTTTTCCTGACAAAGATGTTTTGCACGGGTTTATTCCGTGTATACTGAGCACAAGTTTTCAAATTTTGTTAGAAAATGTTTTCCCCATTCTGTATTAAGAAAGCATAATTATAAGTTATTTTTCAAAACACTAATAAATGCAACCGGGATAAATTTTTATATTCTTGTGTGAGGATTCTCACCTTCCAACAAATGTGTGTACTTTCGATGAGTTTGAAACTCAATTTCGATCAAACAGATATCAATTAACTCTTAAAAAAAATCCATATTGTCCTCCTTTTGATCTCTAGCGGCTCCTGTGGACACTTTGGAACATTTTAAGTGTCATTTTTGACTTCCCTGATACAAATTTACTCATGAGGCCAACAAAAAAATATTCCAGCAAATTCTTCGCATTTGCTCTCTTTTTTGTTAAAAAAAATTTTGTTGAAAAAACCCCTGCTAGTTTTATGTGCTGTTTCGGGCGGTCAAACTTTTTATTTGAAATTAAGTTACTTGTAGACTCGACAACATTAATTTTCTGTAGGCTCCTATGCAATATTATACGTTCCGGAGCAGAGTCCACAGTACCTTAATAGAATAAAAGTCCTATTATTTTTTGTAGATTCGCCTCAAATTTGTTTTGGAGAGATTTGAGATTTGTTTACAAAAATAAGTACAGTAATATCCAAAAAAAAACTCACAAATAATTTTTGGCAACAAATTTGATCGTTCACTTGGTCGACGATGATCTCATTATGTATAAGGGTGGAAAAAATGTCTAAAGTCGATCTGGCGCTGCTCAGCGTTACGGGCGGCTGAGAGTTAAACCAAATTATGAAAAATTATTTTTTGATTATTTATGCATCCGGCCCAAAAATCTTTGACCAAATTTTGTATTTATTATTCCAGACAATATTTTCAACTTCCAACCATTAATCACTGGAAGACTTTCCTTATTAAAGTTATTTTCAGCATTGATGGTGTTTGTGATATCGATATGTTCTCCACTCGAAAAATATTTTTTGAACCAAAATCGCAGAAAACATACGATAAATATTGTGAAAAGTATAATTTCTTTCATTTTTTGGAAAAATAAACTATTTTTTTCGCGTCAAATTTTTTCAAATAATTGTTTAACAATTAAATATTGATTTGCTTGAGTTTTTCTTAGTTGTTCAACTTGAACTCTTATTCAAGGGATTTTTTATCAACTAAATTTAGTTTTGGGCCACCATGTGGTCAAAATAAACAAAGAAAAATATAAATCCAAATTTTCTATAAAAATTTCTGAACTCTTGAAGGTAATTTATAAAAAATATGAAAATATTTTTATCCTTATGAACGTTAAAATTGGGGCTTTTTTTATGAAATATCTTCAATATTTGTTCAAAAAATCTTAAATGTTTCCGAGAATAAAATGATAGTTCTCAAATACGTGTACGTAGACGAGTCTATCTTTTTGTGTGGGTTTACGATACTGGTATGACTCATACCGTACAAGTTATTTCTTGCTTATTATCATTATAAGCATTTGTAACATTCTAGCGAATAATTTGTTATTAATAAACCCTATCGGCCCTCTAGCATAATTGTTGGCTATTATACTTGGAGAAACAGAAACGTTACAAGTTTCTTATAAAGCTATGAAAAAACATAAAATTCTGCAATGTTTGGCCTTTTTGTCCAAAGCAGGTAGAGATAACAAATATCGAGAAATGAATTTGGGATCGACGATTTTTATTCAAACTCCGAAAACTTTATGTTGAATTTTTAGTGTTTGGAAAAGATAATTTTGTATTTTCGAAAGAAACCTGCTCTATCAGTTTTGAAGATGAATTTGAGGCTTTTGAGCCCTATTTATTCAGGGATCCGGCTGACAATAAGAGAAAGTTTTATTCCAGCAGTAAAGTGAAAGAAAATCTGGCATTAGAAGTTTCTCAACATCTAAAAATTGATAAAGATATAGAAATAACTCGTGGAAATGGAAGATGTGATTATTCAGTGTTTAAATATTGGAAGAAATGCAACAAATATGGCGATTGTTTTCACAGGAAAAGTCATATATAATATATGATATATTACATGTATATTAAGTTTTTTTCTTCTGATAAAATAGGAATCATAATATTTGGAAAAATTTTTTCTGAAATTTTTCCTACTTTTTGTAAACTACATGTGCAGAGCACAAATATATGCAGTCGAAACCCACTATTTTTTCGAATATTTTTGAGCAAATTAAGGGGGTGGGAGTCGCAAAAAAGGCCAAAAATATCTTTTTATTTCGAACGCCTACGAATTTTTAATTTTTCAATAAACTTTTTTTTCTGTATCCATAAGATGGATTCCATATCTCTTTACGAAGAAGGTAGATATTTTTCGAATTTGGTCTAGTACATTATGCACTTAAGTAGTGCACTTTAAGTAGAAGTAATCTAGTAGACCAAATTCGAAAAATATTTACCTTCCTCCCAAAGGAATATAGCCAAAAGTGCCCAATATGGCCGATTTTTTCGAAAAAAACTTTGGACAATATTGGGTATCGATTGTAATAATTTATGAAATTCGAAAAATTCTCCATCTTTGAGACGTTTTGTGGGCACTTATTGCCTCGTTATGTTCTCCAGCTGATTCAACCCCCAGAAATATTTATAGCCAAAGGCCTAGTCCAGCAAAAAAAACCATGATAGTGTTAACTAAGCCTACATATCGATATATTTGCCAACTGAACCGTGATAATAAAATTAAAATAGTCTTTTTGACATAATAGTGACTTTAACAATAAGCTGTGATGATGGATTTTGCTATCATCAAATTTTGACGCATGAACGACCAATGAGGAATGTTGAATCAGCTTGTATATTTTACCTGAAACAATGTGCTTTAGACTGCACCGACGATAAAAATTGTGCAGCATTTTCGTTTTCAATCGCAGAAAAATCAAGGAATGATTCAGACCAAGCAATAGATTACAGTTATGAATGCAGATTAATGGACAATCTCAACTGCCCAGCCAGGATTAGTTGACAAGTTAATTTCTACAGGCCGAGTTTTTATTTTTAATTTTTGCGCGCTTCCATTATCTGAATGAATGCGCTAGAGCACCTGATTTGTGTATTTTGAAATTAAAGTTGGTGACCAGAACATTATAATTTTTTGCTGCACTAAAAACTATTTTTTAATCCCTTTTTATCTCAGATAAATTTAAAACTTTACAGTTTCGAACCCGAACTGTCACATCCAAAACTTATACACTTTAAACTTTCACAGTTTTATTTCTTACTACAAACGTTAACACTCTCAGGTTTAACACTAACCACTTTAGACTAAGAGTCTTAGTTTCAACGCTCTTAGCTTTCACATCTTAAGGGGATTGTGGTGCAAGTAGTTATTTTCGACCACGGGTCGCAAATTTGTATTTTTCAATTGCACCTGACCATCCAGCACTCGGGAATCGTTGCAATTAAAAAAAACACCAAAATTATTTTCTGATATTTTTTCTAGAACATTGCAAAATAGCTTGCTGACTAAAAGCATGAATAATGGACAGATATCAAAAACAAAATAACCGCATTAGTGATAAATTTCACGGAGATTCAGATCAAAATAAATTGGAAACTTTTGACCATATTCAGAAAATTTCAAAAAATATCGTTTCGGACTTGGCATAAAAACGGAAATAATTCTAGATATGTCTAATTCAAGAATGCTGCGGTGTATTGTGCTGTCCTAGCAAAAAAATCACAATCGCGAGAAAAAAGTTATTCTAAATGAAAGTATTTCAATATGGATAGTTTGTTCAGTATTTTGCGCCTTTTCAATATTCAAATGTCAGGCCTAATCAATGAAATACATGGCGCGCTTAATCAGCAATGAAATAGTGATGTCGAGAAATATAAAAAAATTATAAAATTCCTTGGTTCAAAGTTTTAATAGGTAATAGAGAAGGATTTATGAAAACGAGAAAAGAGAAATCGCAGTACCGTTTCGTGAGGTAATACTTTTTTTGTAAAAAAATAATGCTACATTTTTGCCTATATTTAACTATAGCACGGAATTTTCAAAAATAATTTTCCGGCGAATTAAGGATGAATTTATAAAATATGGCTTAGTTGCAATTGTAGAGAATTTTTTTCTGCCAATATATCGGCAATTATGTGATTTTGGATACGTGGATATGACGTACTTTAATGGAAAGAAAATACCACAATAAGGTTTTATGCATTTAAAGGTTGAGTGATAATATTTTCTAACATTAATCAACTTTTTGACTTATCAAGGGTTACGGACAAATATACAATTAGAAAAATAAACATTCACTCAATTCTGACAAAAAATTTGAGTTTTAAAAAAGGGCATATTTTTCCCAACAATCCCTAAACTTTAACACTTACAACTTTCATCGTTTTTAAGTTTCTTACTCTGAGCTTTCACAATTCAAATGCAATGAATTTATAAAAAATACGGTAATTGTGTTTCTGAAAACTGATGCGTGGGAGGAGATGCGTCATATCCTTTACTACCAACACGAACTGCATCTCAAAAAACGTAACAAATTTCTATAGCGCGAGTTTCGAATCCCACTAATGTTGTCTAAGTGATTGTCTTAGTGGATTGCTTGAGTGATAAATAAACCGATACAAGTTTAGCGGTCTCAGTATCAGAGAACCCTTGCCTATAATCAGACTCAAAGACGATCACTAAGACAACATTAGTAGATTCGAACACGCGCTATAGAGATAGTAAACGTTTTTTGAGATGGGAGTTTCCGTTTAAGGCTGGCCGAGGATCTTTTATAGATGACAATAGAACGCTGAAATTTGGGAGAAAACTCCTGATAGCTAGACAAGAATTTTTGGAAATACAACTTTATTTATTTTAACTCGGAGGGGACAAAACGTTTTTTTTTTTTGACTCCACATATGCGGATCAAATGACGATTCATTTATTTTTTGACAAAATATCCCCTCCCATGGCGGTTCGATTTAAAAATCAAATTTTGCCGATAAGAAATCTCAACTGTTTTAGAGGTTTCAAGAGGTACCATTATCAAGTTGAACCTTGAAAATTGCTCAATCTACCCTAAATGAGTTCTCGATACCAATTGAATTTTGAGATTATGAAACTATGTCTCAAAGTGCCCTCTTAATTGGGGATGTTGGGTGCTCCAGCAATTTGCCTGGGGGAAAAAAAAAAAAAAGCCCCCCCCCCCTTCTTTATAAACTCAAATATCTTTTGTAGAATTGAGTAACGTTTATTTTTCCATTTATATTGTAGTCCGTGACCTTGAGAAGTCAAAAATGTGATTCATTTTTAAAAAATAATTATCACATCAACCTTTAAATGCCAATAAAACCGTAATTGGCGGTATTTCTTTCCATTGAAGTATACCGTCATATCCACGTACTCCAAAAATCACATAATGCCAATATTATTGGGTCAAAAAAATTCTCTTACAATTGCAACAAAGAATATTTTATAAATTCATCTAATTCGCTATTTTATACCTGTCTTCTATTGTGTTAAATTTTTGTGAAAAAAACCATTTGTCCGGCGATTTAGTGTAATTTGGAAAAATCCTTGGCCAGCCTGAACTTTCGTTGATAAAAGATATACGGCAAATATCGCAAAAAACGAGTTTTCAAAGCATACAAATCGAGAATATGCGTATATTTAATTACGCTTGCACAAGGGAGTTTAATTACGCATATTCGTGTGATAGATGATCTTGTGCAAAACAATTATGTTCAAACTCATCTTAGACACACTAATGCATCGAATCAAATGAATTATGCATGTGAAGGGCCTTATATAAAAGATTATTTGAAGAATACATTATGTTCAACTCATGAATGAATTTGATAATGTTGTCCATTGGGTTTAATGATTTACATGAATGCTTTGGACTATGTGGTCCACTTGTGAACACAAATGCACTGGAGTGGCTTCGGTTGTGGACAAGGTAAATCTTCAAGAATAGGCTGTTAAAGATAACATTAACGAAACATTTCTAAAAACATTGAATGGTTGATCTCTTCCAAATCTGACTAATGAATTCGGCTCCATTCGCAATCCAGGTTATGAATTCGGTGCAGTCACCCTGCGTTGTTTGTACATTCAAAAATTCAGAATCTGTCCTCTGGTCTGTAATCTATGGTCCAGCAAATAAATACAAAATTATGTAATTTGGATTTTTTACAATCTTCATGAGTCAAAAAATGAACGAAAACGGATGACTAATATATTTCAAAAAAACAAATCTGTATACTGATCAACACTAGAAACGAACTGCGACTGAAAATCGTCAAATTTTTTGATTAGTTAACATTGTCAAACTTGTGAGAATCCTAGCTAAAATAATTAAAACTCTGGAATTTTTTTTTCTCATCAAGATTTCACGAGAGTTCAGTTTTAAGGGGCCTTAAATAGCATCAATATAGCTTTATTTTCTTGGTGTGGATGCATCAGCGGAGTTGTTTATCAAAGTCAACTAGAATTTAATAAACATGGCGTTTTTGCGGGACCTGAAAACTATTTTGTCATCCTTAAAACTTAAACCATCGAAGAAAAGACACTATTTTATTTTGTTTTTCGAAAAAATTTAAGCCATTAACAGCAATTAATCTTACAAATTGTATAATTTTTATATCTATTCGAAAAAATTATTAAAAACACAAACGGCGTTTGAAATTTTTTTTGAAATGTTTTCGAAAAAAATTTCCATAGAGTTATTTTAAAAATAATTCTTATTTGCAATTTAGCCTATATAGGCCGGTCTCAAGAGGCTCGAAGAAAGACATTGTGAATTCAGGTCGCGAAGTGGACAATCATTTTCCTGGTCCAACTAGTACAACCACGGACAATCCTACAACAAGCGCAAACAACTGAAAATCTACAAGATCATCAAGGCAGCCAGAACAACCAGAGAACGAACAACAACTACGGAAATTCACCTACTCTGTCGANAAAGTTTAATAAGGTAATAGAGAAGGATTTATGAAAAAGAGAAAAGAAATCGCATGTACCGTTCGTGAGGTATACTTTTTTTTGTAAAATAATCTACATTTTGCCTATATTTAACTATAGCAAGGAATTTTCAAAAATAATTTTCGGCGAATTAAGATGAATTTATAAAATATGCTTAGTTGCAATTGTAGAGAATTTTTTTCTGACCAATAATATCGGCATTATGTGATTTTTGGATACGTGGATATGACGGTATACTTTAATGGAAAGAAATACCAGCAATTAGGTTTTATGCATTTAAAGGTTGATGTGATAATATTGTCTAACAATTAATCAATTTTTGACTTATCAAGGTTACGGACTACAATATACAATTAGAAAAATAAACATTCACTCAATTCTGACAAAAGATATTTGAGTTTTAAAAAGGGCATATTTTTCCCGCAATCCCCTTAACTTTAACACTCTCAACTTTCATAGTTTTAAGTTTCTTACTCTGAGCTTTCACACTTTCAAATGCAATGAATTTATAAAAAATCGGTAATTGTTGTTCTGAAAACTGATGCGTGGGAGGAGAGCGTCATATCCTTCTACCAACGGAACTGCATCTCAAAAACGTTAACAATTTCTATAGCGCGAGTTCGAATCCCACTAATGTTGTCTAAGTGATTGTCTTAGTGATTGCTTGAGTGATAAAAAACCGATCAAGTTTAGCGGTCTCAGTATCAAGAACCCTTGCCTATAATCAGACTCAAGACGATCACTAAGACAACATTAGTAGGATTCGAACACGCGCTATAGAGATAGTAAACGTTTTTGAGATGGAGTTCCGTTTAGGCTGGCCGAGGATGTTTTTATAGATGACATAGAATCCTGAAATTTTGGGAGAAAACTCCTTGATAGCTAGACAAGAAATTTTTGGAATAAAATTTATTTATTTTTAACTCGGAGGGGTACAAAACTTTTTTTTTTGACTCACATATGCGGACAAATGGCGATTTCATTTATTTTTTGACAAAAAACCCCCCTCCCCATGGCGGTTCGATTTAAAATTACAAATTTTGCCGATAATGAACTCTTAACTGTTTTAGAGGTTTCAAGAGGTACCAATTATCAAGTTGACCCTTGAAAATTGCGTCAATCTACCCTAATGAGTACTCCGATACCAATTGCAATTTTTGAGATTATGAAACTATGTCCTCAAAGTGCCCTCTTAATTGGGATTGTGGGTGCTTCCGCATTTATGCTGGAAACATAAGCCATCTTGTAAAACTCAAATATTTATTTGTAGGAATTGAGTGAAACGTTATTTTTCCAATAGTATATTTAAGTCCGTTAGACACTTGAGAATTCAAAAATCTGATTATGTTTAAAAAAAATATTATTCACAATCAACCTTTAAATGCCAATAAAACCGTAATTGGCTGTATCTTTCCATGAAGTATACGTCCTATACACGTATCGCAAAAACAACATAATGCAATATTATTGGTCAAAAAAAAATTTTCGTTTTCTCTACAAATAGAGCAACAAAGAGATATATTTATAAATTCATCATAATTCGCTATTATTTATACCTAGTCGTTAGTATTGTGTTAAATTTTTAATGAAAAAAAACCATTTGTGCACGGCGATGTTTAGTGAATTTGAAAATCCTGGCCAGCCTATTTCGTTGATAAAAGATATACGGCAAAAATCGCAAAAAACGACGTTTCAAGCATACAAATGAGAATATGCCGTATATATTTAATTTACTGCTTGCACAGGGGAGTTTAATTACACATATTCGTGTGATAATGATTTTGCAAAATAATTATTTTCAACTCAATCTTAGCACACTTAATGCATCGAATCAAAATGAAATTATGCATGTGAAGGGCTCTTATATAAAAGATTTATTTGAAGAATACTATGTTCAATCAATGAATGAATTTGATAATGTTGTCACTTGGGTTAATGATTACAATGATGCTTGGACTATGTGGTCCACTTGTGACACAAATCACTGGAGTGGCTTCGGTTGTGGACAGGGTAAAACTTCAAGAATAGGGCTGTAAAGATTGACATTAACGAAAACATTTCTAAAAAACATTGACTGGTTGATCTCTTCCAAATCTGACTAATGAATTCGGCTCATTCAGCAATCCAGGGTTATGATTCGGTGCTAGTATCCTGCGTTGTTTGTATCATTCAAAAATTCAGAATCTGTCCTCTGGGTCTGTAATCCATGGTCCAGCAAAATAAACAAAATTATGTAATTTTTGGATTTTTTACAATTTTCATGAGTCAAAAATGAACGAAAACGGATGACTAATATATTTTCAAAAACAGAATCTGTATATGATCACATTAGAAACGACTGCGACTGAAATCGTCAATTTTGATTTGTTAACATTTCAACTTGTGAGAATCTAGCTAAAATATTAAAACTCTGGAATTTTTTTTTTCTCATCAAGATTTCACGGAGAGTTCAGTTTAAGGGGCTAAAATAGCCATCAATATACCTTTATTTGTCTTGTGGTGATCAATCAGCGAGTTGCTTTATTCAAAGTCAACTAGATTTAATAACCATGGCTTTTTGCGGTGACCTGAAAACTATTTTGTCACCTTAAAACTTAACATCGAAGAAAAGACACTATTCATTTTGTTTTCGAAAAAATTTTAAGCCATAACAGCAATTATCATAACAAATTGTATATTTTATAAATTTCTATTCGAAAAAATTATTAAAAACACAAAACGGCGTTTGAAATTTTCTTTGAAATGTTTTCGAAAAAAATTTCATAGAGTTATTTTAAAATAATTCTTATTTGCAATTTAGCCCTATAATAGGCGGTCTAAAAGAGGCTCGGAAGAAAGACATTGTGAATTCAGGTCGCGAAGTGGACAAATCATTTCCTGTCCAACTAGTACAACCACGACATCTACAACAATCGCAACAACTGAAAAATCTACAAGATCATCAAGGCAGCCAAGAACAACCAGAGAACGAACAACAACTACGGAAATACCATTTTCTACTGTCGAATCCTACACAAAACAACTTTTAAGGAGTGGTCAACTTGACCAGGTCAAGGCAAACCTGGGTTTGGAGGCCTTATTACGAGAAGACTACGCCAAATAAAAACTTTATTCAGGGCTAAAATGAAGGCATTATCATTTTCTAGAGATTGCTGAACAGCTGAGTTGGGGATTCATGCTTTTTAACATCAAGTTGTGCAAATTCATTATGAATAATTATATTTTGTTTCTGGTTTATGAAGGAAACTTAAAGTTTAATTTTGCTCAACTTGAACTCATAATACACCACTGTAAATTCAGTAACTTTTGATATAAAATTTTTTTTGATAATTATTTATCAGATTTTCCCCAGTGTAGACGCGATCGAGCCTAGTTCAAATATGAAACCGCTCAGATCGGTTCCAAAGTACTTGGTGGTGATACATATCCCTTTATCACACTTTTGTGATTATACCAGCCCTACTACTTAAAAACACACTACGTTTGCAAATTAGGGCCGGATTATTTACAAAAGTGTGATAAATATATATCTCTTTATTACACTTTTGTAAATATCCCGGCCCTGATTAGCAAAGTGTTTTTGAGTAGTAGGGCCGGGATATTTACAAAAGTGTGATAAAGGGATATGCTTCTAAGGAGCAAAAGTTCTCAGGTTTATTTTTTCCAAATTTCACTTCTAGGTGTTCAACACTGTTTTTTTTAAATAACTTGAGAATAAAATTTTAGACTGAACTAGGAAGTCTTCACCGAAACCCTATTGATGAAATGAGCCTTGAACAATTTCATGCTAAATAGGTGCAAGAATTTTCAACAAATCTTACAACATGAGATCTTTCAACAAATGGGACAAACTTGGACCGCTTAATTTGCAAAACCAAAATTTCCGATTTTTTATAGTGAAAAAAAGATCTTCCTGTTCCGATAATTATTTTTTGCATATCATGATATTCGTCAAAATGCACAACACCTCGAGAGGATTCACGTGAAGACCTGCGTAATAAAAAATAAATGAAAGCCATTTTTTGAGGTATTTCATGGTTTTCAGGACCCTAAAAAACAGGTTTTCAGGGAACATTTCGTTATTCGAGATTATGAACCTTGATCAAAACACATGGATAATAATTTATTTTTGAACTTTATCTCACAGCTCCAAAATCAAGCTGTTGGGTGACCAAATAGAAAAAAACTTATGTTTTTAAAATTGGTTTAACAATGTTTCTTGTATGAATCATACAGTATGATGATTCAGAGTTTTCATCATTTAATCAAAAATTCTAAATGATTTTTGAGATCAATTTTGAATTTTTATATTGTTTGCTCAAAAGTTGCTCGAAGACTGAAACGACGATAATGATGCATTTTGAGGGGTTAAAGTTTCTATTTAACTGGTTTTCAAATGTTGAGAAAAAATTAAATTTCACAATTAAAAAATGATATTGTAAAAATTAACTAGTTGAGATAAAGTCTCAAAACCAATCTCATTTTTTTCCTAGGATGTCAATCAGTCCGAAAAATTTATTTTTTTAGTCGAAAAGCAATTAATAGCGGTCTTATAATTTGCTTTGACCACTCCTATTAGATCCACACCTTGGTTTTCAGCAGATAAGTTGAACATTTCAATGTACAACTGGTCACAATGGGACGGGTGGACAACTTGTGATGTTTCTTGTAACGGTGGGACACAATTGAGACATAGATATTGCTTATTTGGTCAATATAAAGATTGGAAAATTACAGATGACTCAAATTGTGGAATAAAACAAAATATTACACAGTAAGGGATCATTATTCACGAATAACGCTAAATTTTGTAATGATTCGTGAAAAAATATAAAAAAAAATACCGTTAGTGTTTTTCCCTCATTTTCTGACAGTTATTAGTTGTTGTTGTTGCTCATATCTCTCACGAACCAATTAGAGCTCTTAAGGGGTGGTCGTCGCATTTTAAGGCAAAAAACGGAAGTTTTCGATTGCCAAGTGACGCAAGAGTACAATCGTTGGAACAAATATTACCTCTTTCTGACTATATTTAAAACTAAATCTTGCATCCTAAAAAAATATCGGAAAGTAACAGATGGCTCGTCCAATCATAAACGTGCTTACCAAACTGACGGCAATTATTTTTTCAAAATGTTTTCTCCGCCTGGTTTGTCACGGTACCCACATCGAAACTTAATGTATGTGCAGATGGATAGTCCGGTGCAAACAGTATTGAAAGTTATTGTCCGAATTTTCTGATTTGGCTCATAGATGACCAAAAACAGTATTTTCACCCTATTTTAGGCGGTCCAACTCAAAGGTATCTCTTCCCTGGATTTGAAGTTACAGATTCGAAAACTTATAGGAATGTGGCAGCTGGACAATCCGTGCAGATCAGTTTGAGAGTCGTATGTCCAAGAATTTCTTCCTCCAGTTTTTTATGAAATCGTGTTTATTACCCAAAAATTGTTAATTTCAATTATTGTTATACAAAATATTTTTGGACCGCTCAAAGAAGTGGCGTTTCCTGACCATGTACGCAGATAAAACGACTGCCCCTTACTTTTCGCAGTCATCTATATTTTCATTAAAAAAAAATATTAAATAAAATTGAGAAAATTGTTTCTAGAAGCCTCATTTTGCAACGACCCACCCCCTTAAAGTCAACGCGAACCGTGCAATCTGAAGGGAAAGGTCCTTTCAATATATTGGAAAATCTACCCTCAGACGACACATTCAACAAGCTTAAGTTTATGTCAAAAATCATCCGTCGTTCAGGAGACATGATTTGGTTTTACATCCTCTCAAGCGACAAATTTGCCAATTTGAAAATTTACAGCCCCTCAAGCGACAAATTTGCCAATATGGCTATTTAAAGTTTTATTTATAATTTTTTCAAATCAGTCCATGCATTCAATACGAATGTAATTCCGATCCCATATAAAAGCAGCGATGTAATTTGAAACAATGTCTCCCCGAATCAAGCAAATGGGACGGAAAACATTTTACACTCAACCGAGGTTGGCAGGTCGCGCCCTTTCAAAAATATCCGCGCAGTTTTGCTTATGATGGTGGTTGTATTAATTACGAAAAGGTGGGTTGCCAATAAAACTAATAATGTATAACCTACAAAGACAAATTAGCTATTCGGACTAAGTCATCAAGACTTCTTAAAAAGTATGATCTCAGAGTCTCTCAGACGCCCTTTTTGCGTAAAAATTTCAGTGACATGGGCATTTCAGACACCCTCAGACAAATTACGAAGGCAAATAATAGGCAATATTTTGAATTTTTTACGGCTACAAAGTCAATTCATACTCATGGTATTTCAGGGCGGCAAAAGTGCCATTTTTAATGCATAATTTGTCACTGTTCTCAAATATCAATTTGTATCAAATCTCATACTGGCCGAAATATAATATCAATGTGCCTAAAATTTTATTCTGACCGTCCTTAATTAAAAATATTGCCTCATTTCTGCTTTCAGTTTTTAATGATATTCAATTGGGTTAACAATTTTATAAGAGTACAGTAACAAAAATCTTTATCCGACAGAAAAAGATTTTAAATCATACTTTTTAATAAACGCGGTTTTAAGGAGGTAGGTGTCGCGACATGTCGGTTTTTTTGGAGCCTTTTATAGAATTTATTTATGATACATTAATATCAGTTATGACTCAAGGAATCTTATGGTGGCATTATTTTTTTCAAAGAAAGAACAAAATCTAGAATTTTCAAAATTAGAATTTTTTTTGCTTTATCCCGCATAAAACCGGTATTCAACCATGATATGAACATTTTTTATTGGCGAATATGACCCACCAAAAACGATGCATGACATTAAAATAATCGGAATGTCTTAATCGAATTCTAGAAATTTCAATTATTTTTGAGCAAAAATGTTAAACCTAATTATCGAATTTGACGCTGATTGGTTCAAAATTTTGATTAGCTGTAAGCCAACTGTTTGATCAGTGAAATTTCAGCTTCAATTTGGTGGTACTTTTGTTCCGACCAGACGAACTTTTTTTTCGAACTTAACATTTCCGGTTCACTTATAGTCATATTTCTAGAATTCTAGGATAAAATTCAAAAATCCAAGCCTGACATATTGACGACACTATATTTATCTACCTGAGTCGAAAAAACGGTCTTATTCTGAACATCCGTATAGGAGGAGTATCACTTTGGAGACGAAAAATTGTAAAAATCGGCGTTCAAAAGTGATTCTAGAAAATACAAGAGCGAAATTTAGAAAAAATGGGCCAAACATATTAGTAACCACTCTTCCCCGTAACTCTGTTGTAGAATTTGAGACGCTTTGTATTGGGCGTAATAGTAGTATAATTTGTAAAAAACTGCTTTGGGGTGGTTCAAGAATTGACTCAGCAACCTGGTGGTGTGATGTAACAATTTTGACTTCGAGATGTGTAATCGTTAGACGAAGAATAGATCTACAAACCAGTATCCTCAGATTTTTCAAAACTGCCCTTAAATTGTTCTGAGGCGTGATTGAAAGGTACCAAAAAGCGACACCTACCCCCTTTAAGCCATTTGTACATTAATTTTTCGGTTTTGCATTCTTCTTGCGGATTTCAGTTTGCTTTTTGAGGTAGATCTGCCCCTATTTTCTTTTATTACATTTCAACAGTGCAATGAGTTTTTTTCAGTACAAATTCATGTCCTGTTCCAAATGAGTTCAAACGAATTCCGGAGAGAAAGAGAGACATCAGTGTGGTGAAAAAAAATATATTTAAGCAATGAGTGAGTGTGGAGGTCGCTTGTCGGTCAATTAGGGACGGTTATATCCCGGTTTTTTACTTTCTCACGGTTTTTGTGTTAACTCATTTTGAACAGGATATAATAAATGCAATCGAAGTAAAAAGAACTAAAATTTGCAGAAACTTGTACTTTCATATTTGATTATTCGTCAACCCCAAAAAGGATTCGTTCACATCATTCATACTGGAACCTAGAAAACACAAAAATTCATTTGGTGACTACGATAGATTTGCAGAATGCATAAGGCGTTGTCAAATGGAGGAAAAGTGCCTCTCCATAACTTTCTTTCCCGAAAATCGTTTCGAAAATATTTCAAATTGCTTTTTACACTGGAAAATATGCCATGAAGATGGCAATTTACGCCTTGGCATCACCAATCTTGGTAAAAATGGGTCACAAAAGGGTCACAAATCATGGTATGCGTACAAAGATTAGCTGTTAAATATTATTATATGCCGAGATCATAAAGCCTTTTTATTTTTCGTTAATGATATTCAATCCCACAAATAGAGACAAAAGATTTCAAATTTTAAACTATGTAAAAATAAAGTGATCGTTTAACTACAAAGTTACTATTTCTTCGAAAATACCGCCAAAAAGTTCTTCAGAGTCGAATTTTAAATAATAGTATTAGAAAACATATGTCAATTATGAGTCAAAGAATGACTTTGTTGTTAAACGACTACTGTTTTTTCACTGAGTTTATAAATTGTNTCCTTATTTATGACCATGAGGGCGGTTAAGAGCAAAAATTTGAAATTGACTTATAATTTTGCTCTTTATGTTTATTATTAACCAATGGTTGCTAATATTTTTATAAGAAATTCATTTGATTGTATTGTTCAGGCTAAATGATGACCATGAAATTGACTTTGAACTTGGACCAGTTGAAGGGGGTGGCAGTGAATTTTTAAATTCCATCAAAATAAAAGATCTATCTTTTATCTCGCGATTTCATTCGCCACTTTAGTACCGCTTACACCAACCACTTGGTTAACCGCGGCTAAACACGAGTCCCCTGGCTTTTTTCAATTAAAAAAGGATCCTAGGATTTTTTAAGAAGAAATTACAGATTTTGTGAAACTCCCAGAAAGTGTCTGAATTTTAGTGGGTTGGTTTTATTTCTTTCGATTTTTGTCTCAGAGCGCTGCAATTGGGTCAAATGTGTCGAAAACGGGTGTTTTTCGACGTTTTGATATAAGGCTTTTTTCTGTGGAAATGCCAGAAACGTCATTTTTTTAATTAAGGAAGCTCAAAGTGAAAAACATATTACCTTGGTTGTATTTTTTCGAATCTCGGCCTGATGGGCTGTAAATCAGCAAAAAAGTGCGCGGAAATGACAATTTTGAAATTTAAAGTGATAATTAGAAAATTTAAATGCCACCAAAAGATTTCTTGGGTATGATTTGCTGGTAACGATATTACCAACTATGGCCTGAGTTTGAACACTCACGGTGCTAGAGATCAAAACAAAAATTTTGATGAAAAACTTATAATTTTTTCTGGAATCTGCTGTGGTCAAAATCAGACCATATTTTCTTATATCGTTTCCAACAAATCATACTCAAGAAATCTTTTTGTGGCATTTAAATTTTCTAATTATCACTTTTATCTTCAAAATTTCATTTTCGCGCACTTTTTTGTCGATTAACAGCCAATCAGGCCCAAATTAAAAAAACAAAAACAAAGGTGATATGTAAGGCACCTTGAGCTTCCTATATTCCAAAAATGACGTTTCTGGCGTTTCCACAGAAAAGCCTTTCATTGAAACGTTGAAAAACACTCATTCAATCAGATTGCTCACCCCTGAGTCAAAAATTGAAAAAAAACAGAACCGATTTACTAAAATTCAGACAATTTTCTAGATTCTCACCAAACCTCAAAACTTTCCCATATAAGCTCTAGGATCCTTGTTTCTTTGAAAAAAGCTGAGATACTTGTGTTCAACCGCGGTCAACCAGATGGTTGGTGAGAGTGGTATCAAACTGTCAAATGGATTCGCGAGATCAAAGATAGATCTTCCTAATGTATCCATCAAAAATGTCTAGTCTGCATTTGTCTAACCGTACGAAGCCTCTGAAATGTAAAAATTCACTAACAACACCCTCTTAAGGGTATTTTTAGTATTTCTGAAGTTCGTAACCTTGACAAGTATAGAATTGATCAATTTCTAGAAAATATTTGAAAACCAACCATTAAGGGGGTGGGTGTCGCTTTTTGGTACCTTTCAATCACGCCTCAGATCAAATCTAGGGCAGTTGTAAAAATTCTGAGGATACTCGTTTGTAGATCTAGCCTTCGTCTAACGATTACACATCTCAAAGTCAACCTT
>SCLH01000255.1:597091-633534 GCA_004367855.1 Oikopleura vanhoeffeni | reverse complement strand
TCACAGACGTTTTATTACAGCTCTCAGACATGATACTAAGCTTATTTTTACTTCATTCTCAATTTTGTAATCGGTTTCATTGCTAAAAAATTGAAAATAATTCATTTTTTTTAAGTATTTTTATTCAAATAATTGACTGAAACTCGTGATATAGACATAGGATCTGACTAAATTTTTTGTCATTATAAATTTTTAATGCTAATACATCGTAAAAATGTAAAATAAATTATTTTCTTTCAATATAATTTTGCAAACCTGAGAAAAAAACATATTTTTGCCGAATTTTGAAGTAACATTAACTTCAAGCACCTCGTAATCATAAACTGAACAAGGTATCAAACATTTCTTCTCTGAATATGTTCGATTCTGAAAAAACGGTTTTCAGTAAAAATTTTTTTGACTTCAGATGTTCGAGTTAAAATGTTTTAGCCGTGATGTACCAAAAACGGCCATTTGAGCACCTTTTCAACGATCACGGACAAATTAAATGATATTTCAAAATTTCTTCGGATGTTCTCCTTTATTTTTTTAACCTCATTCATATTCCACGAACAAAAAAAATCTGTTATCGGCCAATTTAAATTTATTCACAAAATGCGAAAATAGACTTTTTGTACCTGTACAAATACCGGTAGGATCATACAAAAAACTTTTGGGAACTTTTTTGGAAAAATTTAGACAAATATCTCGTGGGTCCCAGAACATGAAACTCAAGCAACTTTTATTCAGCTCAGAACAAACGTTTGAAAATCACTAAATGGCGAGCCATGGCGTGAGGTACTCCCTTAAATGCATAAACCTTATTGCTGCTTTTTCTTTTCATTGTTGTTTGTCGTCATATACACGTATCCGAAAATTACATAATGCCGATATTATTTGTCAAAAACAAATTTCTACGATTGTCTCTACTATTTTATAAAATTCATCTTAAAAGAGTGGTTGAAGCAAATTAGATATTTTTGAATCCGCTCTCCTGAACAAACGAAAAATGCGGAAATGTTCATTTTACGATCGATCGCGAGAAAAGAGTTAAATTGGTCACTCTGAGAAAACAAAAAAAAATTCGACTGCACAAATGAGCTCTACGGGCACTAGAAAAGTGCAAAAATAAATTTTTAAAGAGTTATGTTTGGCTTCGTCTATTAATCGTTTTTCATGATTTTTTTTTCAATAATCTTATACTTTGATTATCTAAAGACTCTCGGGGTAAATACGACATTTCGTCCCAGATGTCTCAAAAACGCCAAAATCTACACTTTCACCAAAACATAATGATCTCATTCATGGTACATAAAATTTTTCTGAAATTTTTGCTCAGTCACGAGAAATGCTATGTAAAAAACTTCTAGAGGATAAATTTTGAATTTACTTTTAGTTTGTATATGAATCGCGATAAAATCTCGGCTCAAAAATTGAGCAAATATCAATGATATTATATCGTGCGAGTTTCTTCGCACCAAGTTCCTTTAATTGTCTCGCAAATAACATTAACGGACATATTATTTGTCTTTATCTTGTCATTAATATTAATGAGAGGCCGTTGATAACATTTTTGATCACTTTAAAACGTCATCAAAAAATTATTGTCGATTTGTTATTTGTTAATGCCTTAAAAAGGTCGCTTCAACCAACCCCTTAATTTGCCAGAAAAATTTATCGAATTTATGAATTATTTACGAACATTAGTTGAAAAAATGCTGGGTCTCTGAATGCGACCAGTACTCCCTTAATAAAAGTTAAGGTCTCAGTTTACAGAGTAAACTTTACACAAAATTTTTTGCTTGCGATCTTTATTTTTGCTCAAAACTGATTGACAGCGTTTATTGGTCAATAATAATTCAAATTTGATAAACACTTACGTGATTGTAAATCCTATCGTTTTGATTGGCGGAGGTGAGTTGAAGCAAAAAACATAGATCGCAAGCAAAAATGTCACATGTTGTATGTAAAAATTAACCCGGTATTACACTTATTACCAAAAAATGGGAAGAAATATTTTTTTGGCGATATGAATAAAATAAATTAATTTACGATTTTTTCTTGTGGTAAAAACAATAGAAAATCAATCATGGGGTAACCAAAAAATAGAAATATTAATAAAATTAATAACTAAAATAACACTTGAGCAGCTGAATTAAGATTCATGTTCCGGAACAGATGTTTGTGCGAAATTCACTAAGTGTATTTCCAGTTTCCCTCCGGTTTGTCAGTGTGCCTCGAAAAATGAAATCGGAAATGCGACTGGGTCTAGAAAATGGACTAAGAGCATCTGGTTTCCAGAAAAGAAGCAAGATTCATTACCGATTTATCCTTCATCGTCTTTGTCACTTTCCGAATATGAAAATCTAATGAAAAATCAAGTGACATGTCATAGTCAGGGTCGAGCAACTTTTTTGATGATTTCTTTGTGATCAGTGCTTTAGAATGAACTTTTTGTTAACATAGTAAACATGTGCTTTTATCGCTCAAAGTGCAAATATTGGCAGAAACGTAAGCAGTTTCCATATTATTGTTAAAAATCCTTCCAGTGCCCATATCCCCTATTCACACTTTTGTAAATATCCCGGCCCTGATTAGGAAACGTAGTGTGTTTTTAAGTAGTAGGGCCGGGATATTTACAAAAGTGTGAATAGGGGATATCGCTCAAAGTTTTAATATCACCGAAACGACTACGCAATTTGAAGTTTTTATCACTTTTACTTATTATTTTTACAATAACCGTTTTTTCTGTATTAAATTGTCTCAAATAGTTTGGGCGGATAATTTTTCAAGAGTAACAAATTTTTTTTTTTTTTGAACATTTCACAGAATCAGAAGGCGATATTTCGGAAACCATTTTTGTTGCATAGCTTTCACAAATGTTCTACAATGTCCTGTGAATGTGTTGAAGCAACATTTCGACTGCGAATATTAATACTCATGGAATGGGTGGATAAGAATTTTAAATTATTTTTTGTGATAAGAATTTTTTTTTTAAATTTTCTCTGGTGGTGAAAACTGAGTGAAATGTTCTTGACCCTTCTCATAGTCCATGTGATTACAATAAATGTGATGAAAAATCAACATGCGTGTTAAACACTAAGGCTCGATTTGGTTACAATTGTATTTGCGAATACCCATATATTCCTGATCCAAAAATAGAAGCTTCTTCGCAAGCTGGTTATGGTGATAACAATGGCTGTAAAGTAATCGACTTACGAAATCATCGAGAAAAGTATCGAGATGGAAAAATTTTATTTGGTGGTGGCTGGAATACTCAGGCAAGAAAAAATTCGGATTTGGTCATTTTGCCAAGTGATTCATTTTATGGGCTAGAATAGGGCAAAAACAACCTTGTAATAAAATAAGTGAATGTCAAGATTAATTCTAAAATATTTTTCTCTTTTTTAAAAAATTCTTAACCCTTGTGAGCATATAAAAAAANGCAGTTGGAATTTCAATTTTGTCTGCATAAGGAAGTTGAAAGGTAATATTTTTGCATCCGACATTTTATATTCTAGAATTTTAATTTTTAGTCCTAGATAATATAGTGAGAAAAGCAAGATATACCAAATCACGTGATACACGGTCACAGTTGTCTTCACAAGTTACATTTCTGTCAGAAACGATGCAAAAGTATCTGGCCTACGTCATAGTTGTATCCACTTTGATTTATATCTCATAAATCAGAAGTAATTTATTAATAAGTCGTAAATTTTGATGTAAAAATCTCGATTTTAGATAAAAAATGTTTATTTTTCTCGATAAAAGCTAATTATTACACTTTTTGTATTATTTTCAAGTAAATATGATAATGTAGTACAACTGTTGAGAATTTTTGATCGTTTAAATTCACTTTTACAATAATTAAATTTTTTCATGCGGTACCTGAAGTTGAAAATTTAAAAATACCAATAAATATTTCCTAAAACTGGCTAATCTCACATTTGTATTTTATGTCTAGTTCCGAAATAATTTTTCAGGAAGTGGAACATAGGCTAAAATTCTTAATAAATCAACACTCCGTGATACTGGACCAAACATTCAAAAAAAATTTCAATTATTTTTTGAGAGCCGAATCAAAATTTTTTATAATGTGTTCGAAAGAAAAGATTCTACGATCCCGTTTTTTGCCTTTTTGAATTATTTTAGGCATGCTTGAGCCACAATTGTGGCTCTGTGCTCACAAGGGTTAAGTTTGGAAAATTTTGTTACAGATGTGTTGAAGAATCCCAACTTTTTAAATAATCACACTTCTTGTTATCTAACTGGTACACTTCTAACTGATTAATCTCCCGTTACTGATACAATTTTGCGAAGGTTCTGAATGTGTCTCTGATTGACCTCCTTTTATTATTTTTTTTTATAATTTCTGGTGATTTAAATCAAAAGCTCAAAAACAAAAATAAAATGTGAAAACATTCGCTATGAATCATAGCCTTTGATCTAGTAACCAGATTTTAGTTCAAAATACGTCTTGAATTATAATGAACAATAATTTATGGTTTTTAAAATGCTCACTCAAAACGACCTCAAACAGCTAAAAAAAAGTTAAGTTTGAGAAACATTACGTGACGTAATTTACGTCCGCTTAAACAATTTTTATATCTTCATTTTTTTTCACAGTGTATTATTTTTGTAGTTTTTAATTCAACATATGACATTTAGAGTGACCGCGGTCGGTCAGGACCGATTTTGAAAAACTCAAAAAAATAATCTCCGTAAATTTTTTTACAAATTGGCTGTCTTGATTTTTTCTAATTTGTAGCCCTTCCCAGAAAAGCTTCAGACCGCGGCCACTCTAATGACATTAGATTGTGTGAAGGTGATCATAACCTTAATAAATCTAAGCTTTATTATAGCGACCGTTCTTATAGCGACCGTCTGCTTAACATTCTCCGCTGAAAATAGTAAAAAATATTTTAAGCCCAGAAAATAATATGTTCACGCTCATCGAAAAAAGCAGGTCAAGATAACTTAAACATGTAAATTTTTGTCTTTACCTTTCTAAAGAACATACAGAAAATCCAAATACTTTCAAAATTATCCATTTAACTCACCGAAGCCCCGCTCCGACAAAAAGTGAATATAAAGGAAAATTTTATTTCTGTATGATGCATCTGGACCCGCAACTGGTAATGGTTGCTGGTGGTAGATATGGTTCTGCTAATAATGCTTGGGATGATAAAACATTTGTCTATGAAATGAATTCAAATTTTCAAAAAGGTGTGGCTGAAGGAAAATGGATAACGAGAAACGGTCATTTTATGGAGTCAACGAGATCATCATGCATGGAGGGTAAATTTTAAATTTGTGATATCAGTTCGTTGATGTTTTGACATTTTGTACTTTCGAATTTTATACATCAGGGGCAATACGGAGAGAAAAAAAGTTCATTGTTTTTGAAATAAAACACGTAGACGTTCCAAAGGACGGCACTATTACAACAATTTTTTTCAATTCAATAACAGTTTTACAATCAAGATATAAGTTTTACAATAGGTGCAAATGAAAAAAGTAATTAAAATGCGACGAATTGAGTACTCAATCAAACGTAATGAAAAAAAATATATTTCGGAGAACAAATATTGTAAAATGACTTCATTAATGACGCACTCAAATAAATTTGGGATATAAACCCAAATCGAGATGGCATTTCGGCGAAATTGGTACTTTTGGTGATATGTGCACTGGAAGAATTAACAAACGTTTTTGTTTATATTTTTTCAAAGTTTTTCTCCAATTATTATAGTCTTTGAAATAAATCAAAAAGATTACAAGTTTTTAGATTTTAGAATTTCAGGTTTGGAAATAAGCGAATTCAATAAGAAGTTTCTCTTAAAAAAATGATGTACAAATTGTACAGTACAGTACAGAAAATGATTTGTGTTTTGTACAAAACTATTTCCATCTGAAGTTCACTTCAAAATAAAACAATTTAAAACTACAATGTAGCTTTCTGAGCGAAATTATAAAGATGAGCTTTAACTGGTACAAACTTCTTTACTAGTACACTTTCTTTGGGTCGGTATGTGTACCAGTTAGTGAGTGAGGGTTGTTGCATTAGGATATGTCTAAAATTTTAGATATTCTTCAATCTGATACCTGACATGCATGTTTGATTAAGGAAATGGGTGTCGACGACCAGATGAATGGCCAGACCTGCCCAGTTCTTCCATTTTCAGTTGCCAAGGACAATGCAGATATGGACAATTTGGATACGGGCCGATGGATTTGAATTGGCTGAGCGAATACTGTAGAATTTCGGCAAATTTTTATAACAAATCAATTGAAAAATTTCAGAGGCGATCTTTTTATTTATGTAATAATGGATTCGTTAAAACTCCAAATGGTCAGCAAATTTCAGGCCGGCAAGGAAAATGGAAATTGATCAAAATTTCTCACTCTGATTATAAGAAATCTTGGGAAAGTTACATCGAATTTGTCTTGGACACAATTGAATTTTTCAATTCACCATATAAATATGATATTAATATGGTTGGAAATAATAAATATAATATATATAATTCTTTGATTGGGCCAAAAAGTTACGAAGACCTAGAAACAATGCTAGCACAGCTTAAAAAGTCTGATCTCAATTTTAAGGAGGTAAGTTGTAAATAATTCTGAACTACATTAATTCGCGAACATTTATATTTGCATAAAAAACAACAAAAATTTGGTGTTGAGCTGATTCGTCTGTCATAAATTGATATTTTAATTTTTATGCAAAAATTTAGCACCACATTTTGGCCGTGACGCTGAAAGATCGAATATTGTATTTTACTATCTTGAAATTTTTTTTGATCGGATATCTTAAATCCGGGAAAAGGAGTCCTTTTAACCCTCGGAATCACAGAGACGATATATATCGCCTCAAGCCTACCTAAAACCTTCTAAAATGGGCAAAATAAATGTCACATAATTGTTTCTTCCAAATACATTATAAATAATTTTGCGGTGATTCCAAAAAAATACTCAATTTTTTTTTGGATATTTTGTTCGAATATTACGAAGAGTTGTTTTTTTGAGGTTTTTCGCCGAAGTTTTACTTCCGGATAAATTATTTCAAAACGAGACATCAAATACAAATGTGAGATAAGCCAGTTTTTAGGAAAGTCTTTGATGCATGCAAAACACTTAGAGATTAAAGTTTATTCGTATCTTGGGACAGATATTTTTTTCGAAGTGAATTCAAAATTTAGATTTAATTTTCGATTAAGTATTCCATGAAAAAATTATTTATTATAAAATTAATGTAATCAATCAAAAAGTGTCCACACTGTCATTATGATAACTATACATGTATCAACTTACAAATAATAATAAAAAGTGTATAATCTGCTTTTATTTGAAAAAATAGCTATCTTTCTCATAAAAAATTCGTGATTTTTTCATCATTTTTCAAAATAACTTTTGATTGATGATATATAGATTTAATCGGGATTGAAGTTTGACGTAAGGCATATACTTGTGCGTTGGTACCCATAATAACAAAATTTATGAAGACTACGATGGGCACGTATCACGTGATATGCTACACCTTGGTTTTCCAACGATATTTTTTAGAACTAAAAATAGAAATTCTAGAATTTGAATTGATTGATACAAAAATATAACTTTTCAACTTCTTATTGCAAAAGTAATTTGAGCTTCAACTGCTTTGAGCTTTCTGTAATTAACGTCCAAAGTAGATATATCGGCTCTGGTGCCTTGGCGGAACTTTTTTTTCTGTGATTCCAGGGGTTAAAAGACTCATTTTAAGTACATGATACTAAAATTTTGGCTTGATTAACTAAAAATGGGGCCTCGTTCCGGATTTAAGATATAATCTTCTACTGCCTTATGTACATGGGAGGGCTCAATATTGCCGCCCCAATTACGCCTAATTTTCCAATTTCGGCGGACAAAACCTTCGCAATTTCCTAATATACATTAAAATCTTGTGTGTGAACTTATAGGTCCTAGCATGATTGGTCAATTTATTCCTCTGTTATTTGGGTGTAAATTAATTGACCCGACGACGTGGATTTTTTCTACGATAAGTGCGTCATGAATGATATCATTTTCAAAAATTAAATTTCTCAAATCTTCAATTTTGAATTTTTGTTTGATGGACTTCATTTGAATCATTTGCTTAACTCATTATAAAAATGAAAGAAATTGTCGTTTTATTACGTCATTTCGAACGCCTACGCGTTTTTTATTTTTGAAAAAAATATTTATGTGACATAAATTTTGTCCTTATATCGCCGAAAGTGCCCAATATCGCCGAAAATTTTTCGCTCAAGACTCTCGGCTATAATGGGTTTTTCCTGTAATGAGTGATAATAAAATTTTAGTTTTAGTCAAAATCATTCGATACCGAGCAGCGAGGTTATGTAGCTCAAGGACAACCAGCTTGTGGGGTTCTTGGTAGTCGAGCTTATATTGGTTCTGGAAATTTTGCTAAACTTCTGTCAATGCCGAGATATCTTGGTCAATCTGCAATTTGGTCAATCGAAAAAGACTCAAATTTTCCAGATCCTTATAGCAAATTGAATGGAAACCGATGTAGATCTATTCACTCGTCGAATTTCAATATGTTAATTCCAAATATTCGTCAAAGTATATCATCGACGACAACAGTTGAAGGATTATGGATGGTCGGCGGTCTTATTTCACCAAGTACAGTTACGGTTATGCAAAATCTTTGATAAATTTATTTATTCGGAGACCGTAATCGATATTGGAATTTTGTGTTTTTCGAGTTGAATCTTTCAGTAACCAACCTACCGTGCAGTTTATGTTTGATGGTAGATGGTTATTTTTTGGAATTTTTCTTACTTTGAACAACAGAAAACCATCGAATCTCTATCGATAAACCAGCGCGCTCACAAAAGTGTAGCAATTTTTCTTATGAAATACATTATTTTTTTGAAATTAAATTGAATAAGTTAAAAACCCGCTGAATTGATCTATTTTATTTATAATGACAAAAATATAAATCCTTTCTCAAACCTTTGTAAATCTTGAAAATGATGGTGATCTCCATAGCGCGTGTTCGAATCCCACTATTACCGACTTATTGGCCGAGGCTTGATATCACGCATCAATTAACTTCGGCGTATATCAAGCAGCCAATATCAAGCACCCTTGCCTATTATTCTACTCGAGACAATCACTAAGACAGCCCTAGTGGGATTCGAACACGCGCTTTAGAGATCATCATCATTTTCAAGATTCACTTTGGTTGAAAAAAGGATATGGATCATAAAATTAAAAACATAACCAAAAAAAAATGATGTTCTACGGTAGAACTTTACCACATTAATAAGCTAGTTTATAATCGAACGCGTTTATTGGTTGGTGAAATAATCTACGTAAGAAATATTTTATTTCAGATAAATGCTCCTTTTTGAAGAGCCATCACACATCAGCTGCATTGTTTAATAACTTCTTTCTGTTTTTCGTGAATGATTTATTTTGAAAAATCATTAGATTTCTTATCCAGTGTTGTAAACTGAGATGAGGTTTCAGATCCCGTCCGGACGGTTCTCATTCTGATCCAGAAAAATTTTTCAAGCTATGACCTCCTATCCTTTTTAGTATCCGGTTAAATATAGATCCTAATTTACATCACTTTTTTTGAGAATTTCGATTTATATGACAGGTTTTTATAAAATACAGGGGGGGTTGAGCAATATCGCCAAAAGTTTTTTTCAAAAAAATTTTGGCGACATTGGGATTTTCGGCGATATTGGTACTTTCGGGGATATTATATCGCCGAGATAAGGAAACAATAAATTTTTTCCTTCAAAAAGTGTTCGAAAACGACGTCAAATTTCGTAAAATTTTTCCATGTCATAATGAGTTTTACAGTAGATTCAAATGATTTAAAAACTTAAATTGGTAACGTTTTCGTGTTATTCATTTCAACCATTAAGATAATCAAGAAAATCTTGCACAGAAAATATCACGAAAGAACTTTGAACTGCATCTAGAATCGTGTGATAAGAAAATGAATGAGACAAATTTGGGACAAAATAAGGGCATTTTTAAATAAAAAATAAACATGCCGATAATCAAAAGATGAGAGAACGAAAGTTCTTTCTGTTTGTTTAATTCGGCCGATTCATTCGATAAAGAAGGCTTCAGCATTTAATCGGTGTTGTTTAGAACGAAACCTTTCTGAAGTTTTTAAAAATGTGATTTAAAATACTCTAGTTTAGCTTGTCAGTATCATGTTTTTTCTCATTTTTCTTTTCGGAGCTGTTCCTCAGTGACATTTCGTCGGTGGTTTTTGAAAAATTAAATTTACTTTGTACATTTTACAGTACTTTATGTGGCAGAAATGGCTTCACTTTTGAATGGTTCACCAATTCTCACTTTGACCTTACGTTTACTTTGGCCTATATAATTAGAATCACAGTCACACTGGAAGGATAAATGCAGTTGCAGTGTCCATAATTTCAGTTTTTGGTTATAGGTGTAAGCATTAATGTTTTTGATTTAACGCTGCGGAGCAGTATATGGCAAAGTCTGGGCAAAGTTATGCATCTTTACACCAGTTTTCGGCAAAACATCAACCATGTGACTATTATAGTCGAGACAAAAAGGAACTGATATTTTCAGAACGAGAGGTTTTTTGTCATTCTTGAAAAATATGAATTTTGATTCAACCAATCTTAACGGTAGCCGTTTCAGCAAAAATAGTTCGTAACTTCAAGGCTAGAGAGAATTCATTTTTGTCGAACAGCAGTCCTAGTCTATGGATGTGTGAATATATTACTAACTTTTATTATAGGGCGAAACCGATAATTTAAAATTTGTGAAACTGTGTCAACCCCTCTTTGAAAAATTCCGAAATTTGGTAGTTCATTTTCAAGAAAAATCCGGGCATCAAAGAAAATTTATTTTCTCATTCATCATTTTTTCAACTGAAACATGTTAATTTAGAATCCCAGGCATTATTTGTTTCAAACTTCTTGGACAGCATTTTTTTACAGATACAAAGTACATCATCTGCGAAAACGTGCCAGTGGACTACCGTTATATTTTTAGTAATATTAATAACTTATCTCCATTAGATGGACAAAAAATGGTACTAAGAGGACCTGATATGGGTGATCCCTCGCGAGCCCTCCATTGCCGATGAGAACCCAATTATTTCCTACTATGTTTAAAAATTTTTAAAGCATTTGGATAAAATCATGAAATTGGATTTTGGATGGACAGGGTTGTCCAAAATCACTTTTCTTTGAAAAATCAGTCAAGTTTTTATAAATACAGTCGAGTACGTGTGAAACAACTCGATTGACGTTAACATTGTATATAGTTTGCGTGCACAAAGCTAACAACTGTAGAAATTGGTCAAATTTTGGAAGATCCTTAAAAATCGGCGTGGGAATCCGTCTTAAGAAACGTAAACATTCCTAAGAATAGGCTCGATTACTCTGGAGTACCTTTGGGGAAATGTCGCACAAAATAGCGTTGTACCCGTAAAATCGGCCGAATACCCTGTTCGGCTTATGTAATTTAGAAAACCATAATCCTATTGATTGGTAACTATTAGCCATAAATACGTCCATGGTTTTGTTGTGTTGACGCATTAACTCAGATATCTCCAAAATTTTACGGAAGGCCTTAGATCTTTCTCTAACGTATATTTTTAATTTTTCGAAAATTGTCTTTTTTGTCCAAAAATTCTGATAGTTTATCGTGATAATCGTTTTTTAGCAAAAATGCCACATCAACGCTGTTGTCAACGTAAACATAACAATTTGGTTATTATCTCATAAAATAATAATTTTCCTATATCGCTCATCGTATTTCTAGTGGTCTCAGAAGTCTTGTGATAAGCTCACTATGCATCTTACATTCCAATGACCTCATTTATGTCATCTGTTACCGACATAATTCTCGAAATTTTAGAAATATTTGTATTTCAACATATGTTACTTCTCTAGTAACTTCCGCCCACCGCAAAATTTTCCCATTTCTAAAATAGACTGAATTTGTGAATTTCTTAAAGGGTAAATTAGGAGACTGCTTTGTTGTAAGTTGGTTTTGATATCAAAATAATTTCTCAAGTTTTGTGATCTTTTACGATCGTCCTACCGTCTCGTTCGAAGTAACCTTGAGATTTAAAAGGCTAAATGGGATTCGAATTCGGAACAGGGTTTAACAAATGTTTGTAAAATTCCTCAGTTAAAATATAAAGTTTTTGTAAATTAAACTGTAAAGATGCTTTGACTTCTGTAATCTAAGTCGTAAGCGTTCTTTTCAAATTTCTTTTCTTGAGTTTAAATCGGCTTCGGATTTTACCTAACGTGAATTTTTGGATCATCCGTTCTAATACATTCCTCTATGGAAATGCTGATGCTCTTGGTATATCTGTGTAACTTTCTGTAGGAAGATTTTCTCTAGCAAGAATCCACTTAGCTCAAAATTTTCTTCATATTGATTCGTACTAATAATTAAAAACTAAAATTGGGTAACGTTTCGTTTTTATCCATTTGAACCATTATGAATAATAAGAAAATTTCGCAAGAACTAATCACAGAAACTTTGAACCTGGAATCTAATCGTGCTGATAGAAACAAACAAGAAGTGAGACAAATTTGGAAAAACATAGGCCATTTCAAAATTAAATGAATTGAATCACATATGCCTAGAATTAAGGTACATCAAATATAACTCCACCAAACGCAATCATATTAAAGTGAAAAGAGTGAAATTCAATCCATGAGAAGGCGTCATTCATGAGCGGAGGCCACAAATAATTGTAACAGACACCCTCAAAAAATCCGGCGATTCGCACATTGGATATATGGCACTGGAAAGTATTTGAGCTTAAAATTGTTGAATGCATACTATTTTTTCGTCGATTTCGCAAATTCGGCGATAATATATTAATTGCCGTCCTTTCTTATTTTTCACGAATATTTTCAAGAATAATATCTACAATATATCTCGTCAAAAATAAAAATGAATTTGATTGAACATCTACGCAAATCAAATAATCTTTCCCGAGGATTTTCAAAGTCAATCACGTGCTTAAAGCGCAATCGTGTTGGCTCATGCTTTTTGGTGATTGAGTCATGATTATCGTGCGGAAAATATCGATCTTATAAAAAACTAAAAAATATCGAACGAAAAATAAAGCCATTGAAACAGTACTAACAATAGTAAAAAAAAGCAATATCGTGTTATTCTCTACTTATAATGAAAAGATTTACATTGAAAAAATTTCGATTTTCGGTTATAATTAATTAAAAATTAAAAAAAATCATCTGGAAAACCAAAAATGAGACATACGAAGTGATCTTATAGAAGTCGGAATAAAAACTAGTATTAAAAGTAACCGACCTTGAAGGTTTTATTTTTCGTTTTATTTCAAGTTTTAATGTTCCTAAATCCTGAAAATTGCGTGGTGAACACATTTTTCTCGCAACATAATTAATTATTTTATTCCAACAGTCAAATTTCAGAACTAAAATAAAACTTAACAAAGTTTGATATAAAAAATGTAATGTCAACCTGCTTCGCGCATGAATGCAAAACTGATTGGTTCCTCGCCCAAAAGATCAATCAAGGTTTGATCAAAACAAAAATAAGCCCAAATTATATGTTTTGAAATTTCAAAATGATCGCTATAAATATTGGAATATCTTTGTTTGGTGTTGTGCGTACTTTTAGAGAACAAAGACCCAAAAAGTGAATTAATTCACAGCTCAAGCCAGTAAATTTCAAAAACTACCATACTTAACTTTCATTAAAATCTAATCGAGAGAAAAAAAGGTAGACAAGGCGTGTGCAAGTGCACCGCGTCATAAAAAATCTCAATTCAGCTGCTCGTCGATTTGATGTAATGATATCACAAAGTCAAAATATAGTTAATTCTTCGCGACTGAAAATAATTCCGGCCGCCAAACTGATATATTACAAGAGATCATACTTTCACAAATTGAGCGTAGCGAAAAATTTGAAAGTAATTGTGTATATATTCAGATTACGCCGAATTTTTGGCGGCCGAAATAACACGATATTGCATTTTTGACCATGTTATATTTTCAAATCTATTTTCGTTTCGAATTTTAATGTTTCATAATCGAATATTCTCCACGATACCTATGACTCAATCACCAAGAAGCATGAGCCCACATCATATTGCCGCTTTAAACACGTGATTGACCTTTGATAAAATCCTAGAAAGATATTTTGATTTGCGATATTCCCAATCAAATTCAATTTTATTTTCGACAGAAAGTTATATGTAGAGATAATATCCTGTGAAAAATGAATCGGAAAAATCAGAAAAAGACGCAAACTAAATATAACACAATAAATTCAAAATTTTTCCTACCTCAAAAGTTTGAAAGTTTATCTTGTAATATCCTTTTAGGAGGAAGATTGTTATTTTCTAGTTTGGTCTAGTAATTATGTACGTTAAGTAGTATCAATGTACTAGACCAAACTAGAAAATAACAATCTTTTTCCTAAAGGGATATCCATTATTATCCCCGGGTCACTTTAAAAACTTATCTGCCTGTTAAAAGAATAGGGAATAAGTTTTCAAAGTCACCCGGGGATAATAATGGATATATCCCCCCATGTATGTGGTGTTAATTTTAGCAATTCCTTTATTCTCAAAACAGACCAAAATAAAATAATTAAAATCTCGTACAGCCTATCACAGACATTCCTGGAAAGTCGAAAAATTTCAAATATGGTTATCAAACACCTGGATGTGCGGAGTTGGGAATTTATCAAGACGTATGGGTATTTAACCCTCGAGGTTGGAATCGAACAGCCATTTTGGGTAAAAATTCTTGGAAAAAATATATTACTAAAACCGAAAAAGAAATCTTGCCGATGCGAAAGGGATTTGATTTGTCAGTGGAGTACAGCTGGGCGCATAAAGCTGAATTTATGCAAAGTTTTCAAGATTTTCGTCTTTCAGGTTTGGTTGAACTTCCTTTATTTTCAACCGTCTAGACAATGTCTGGCAGACATATTTTCAAATTCAATTGATGGTTTCAAAAATATCAGCGAAAATCTATTTACATTGTATATAAACAGTTATTATGACCGCTTTATGAATCTCCACCCCTTTTGCGGTCGCAAAAATTGATTCAAATAATGCTTTATGAGTGGAGATGAATGACTGAGGTGAAACAGTATTTGAATCGGGCTTCCCGGCCGCATTCGGGTGGAGATCCGTATGGATTAGACTGCCCATCAAATTTGAAAATCTTTTTTTTAAATTGTATTCTGATAAAATGTATTCGAAAAACAAATAATTTGAAATGAAACTCAAACTCCGAAGAATAAAAATGAATTTATTCAAGCCTTAAAAATGACTAATACTTTTGAACATTAATTTTTTTTACGAAATAAAATTTTTGTCTTTTTCTGAAATTTGAAATTTTGACTTTTTATAAAAAAACAAAGATTCAAACTTCTAGAAATAATTAATCAGAGGTTATAAACACTGATTACGTTGATCTAAAAAATGATTATTTTCTGCTGAGTCGAATCCGAATCGTTATAATATATTAATCCTTATATATNTGTGAAAACTTTAAATACTGTATGTTTTAAAAATGGTACCTGGTGTAGGTCATCCAAATTAAGATAAAACAAGTGATGGCCGAATAACTATCGACGAGGCTTTAGAAGAGGGATGGGAATGTACAGGTGTTCAAGGAAAGTGGTGTCGTAAGCCATTTCTTCCAATGCCTCTCAAAGGCGCTGAAACCCTTACTCTTTGCTTAGAACCAGGTAGGGTGTCCGCAAGCGAAAGTGATTTTATGAGATTTATCAAATCTTTGGTGATTAAAATAAATTAAACCAGTTGGTTCAGTTCACGTTATTAAAAGTAATATTATAGAAAATTAGAAAACTAATTTTTAAGATGTTTTTTTTATTTTTTAAAGAATGTTTTTCAAATACAGGGGGCAAACAGCTCCGGCCCAATATCCCTTTATCACCTTTTGATTAATCTGAGAGATGTGGGCTGAAAAGAAGAGAAAGCGGCCTCATGAGTGGCTAGAAGGGGTCTTAGGAGTGTTAGGATTGGCTCCCTCAACCCACATCTCTCAGATTAATCAAAAGGTGATAAAGGTATATTGCCGAAAGTGCCCAATATCGCCGAAAGTGCCCAATATCGCCGAAATCGCTGATTTTTTTCAGATTTATATCTCAAATTAGTTAGTATGCGTCATGAATGCCGTCACTTACAGAACTATTTTTCCCAAATCTACTCTAA
The DNA here is from genome assembly GCA_004367855.1 of Oikopleura vanhoeffeni. Taxonomy (NCBI): domain Eukaryota; kingdom Metazoa; phylum Chordata; class Appendicularia; order Copelata; family Oikopleuridae; genus Oikopleura; species Oikopleura vanhoeffeni. Next base: position 617,303 of record SCLH01000255.1, on the reverse strand, counting down.
TCAACTTTTAGTTGATTGCGTTTGATGAAGAATTACATTCTACGCATTTTTATGATTCAATTCATTCAATTTTCATGTCCCATTCAAATTTCATGCCCAATATTGCCGTATGTGCCAATATTGCCAAACTTTTGGCAATATTGCCCCCCCCCTGTATTGTTTTTTATTATTTTTTATTTCAGCGATTTCTTCGAAGTCGACGAAAAATAAGTACTTTGAATCAAGTAATATATATATTCGGATTTAAATTACCGACAGGAGAAACATGACATTCTGGTTATTTTTCATGCTTTTTCAGTGACTAAAAATTATGAAAACTTGAAAATAAACATAACGTTATGTAACATATGATATGTTGATATGAGTATATTTTTGAAATCAGCATAGAAAATAATAGCATTGAAAACTAAGCCAAAATGAACGATTTTGATTGGTTCAAATTCAAACCAATCAAAATCAACAAACAATTTCGAAATTTAGAAAAATTTGAAAAACGAACGTTTTTTACACTAAAACTATTTTATTGTTTTTGATTTTCAAAAATTTCTCATAGATTATTTTTCCTGACTGCGGACACCCTAGAACCAGGTAACGGCACAGAGTTCAAACGAGATATTTACGAAGATCAATTTGGAAAAACAAGATGGGGAAAAGAAAATATTATCCCTCGAAGACCACGTGTTTGCGAAAATGATGAAACTAAATTTTCATCAAATAACTGCATTTGCTATCTCTTTGTAATAAGTGGGCAAAATGGGCCAAAAACCCTCGAAAATGGAGCGGCGTTTCGTCCAGAAGTTTATTATCTGGAAATAAGACGGGCGGATGGAATTTTTGGATCTGATAAAAAAATATTTTCAAATCATGAATTAACGGCCGATGGAAAAATTATTATGCACAAAAAATGTCTACGCTCAAAGTGGCAAGAGGCAGGAAAACTTTTATATCCGAGAATGGGCTTTGTTGCCGGATCTCTATTGGGTGAAATTATAATTTTTGGAGGAGAATGTTGGAAAGATAAAATAAATGCAACAGGAAATTGTTCTCACTGTCAGACTAACAAGGTCAATTTAGATTAAATTCATATTTTTCATTTTTTGGAGAGTTTTTGAGAAAAAATAGCCCCTGCAAATATAAATAATGTAAATAAATTTTTCAAATAAGATTTTTGAAAAACGATTTTTTTTCGAGTGCCTTAAATAAATCATATTTCAAGTTTGATGTTAAGTTAAAAATAATATAGATGTTACAGCTTGTTACAGGCCAGCTATTGTGAAAGTTTGAGCGTAGATAGATTTTATGACGATAATTGTTCGAAAAAGAGTGATTAATTGCCTGAACCTATGAGAAAATATATTTTATCTTGTTGAAATTTTGATATATTTTATCGCTAGCTAAAAAGAACTTTTACAAATTGGCTTACAGCGACCTAAACCTCCATGAATTTACAAAGTCTTTAAATAATCATTTAGATTTTTGTTAATAGTCTCAAAAGCTAAGGAGTTCCATTAAAAAATAATACGAAATTTGAATTTTGCCATATCTTCACACAAAAACAATCNAGTCAACTCGCAAAAAACTGTTTAAAGCCATTCCTAAAAAACAAAAAACTCTGAAAATGAATTAAATAAATTCGAAACTAGTCAGTTTTGAAACAAAAATATGATGACAATGTCATCATGACATAATAAAATGTTTTATTTTTGTGAGTTGTTCAGCATAATCACATTTTCATCAAAAAATTTCCATAGTTTTTGATAATTTATGTTGAGAGTTTTGTTGAGTTTTGAGAGTTTCGTTGGTGTTTTTTATTTGTTTATTATCTTTCTGAAATAAACTGTGGTCAGCCCAATAAAATATTAATAATACTGTTGTTTGCTATTAATCAAAAGATTAGTTGGAGACCCTAAGATAAGGTAGGCCTGAAATTTTTGCCTACCGTGGCTGATTTGTTATTTGTTGTACATGTAGGAAATCATGAATATAAATGATGTTTGTACAAATGGTAGTATGTGTTTTTATTATTCTTGAATTTATTTTGAAAATTCCATGCCAAATGATTATTACTTGGTTATAATAAAAGATATATTTGAACGATGTATAAGGTCCATGTTCAGCTCAGGTCAATGACGATGGTTCGACTCACAACACCCAATATATTGAGGCTTTTTCAATCTTACGGATGTCAAAATCTGGATTTTTATTTGGAGAATCACGAAAAGTAAACGTAGAAGGCTTTTTACCTGGCAGTGTTTCACATGGAGAAGCCGCAATATCTCAATCATTTTCAGCACTGAATTCAAATAACAACTTTTATACATGAAATTTAAACTGAAAAATATTTTAACGATTATTTTATCTATATTTATTCACATACCCCCTAAATCTGGCGCTCATTTCAAAANCAAAGTTAGGGATAATTTCTTTATGGACCATTTTAAAATACTGCGAGAAAATTTCAAAGCTTACGCCGATCTGTGTAGAACCGAAGCTTTCTTTATTCGAATTCATCGACCTTCATTAAATGATCAAAAAGATCATAAAACTTTTGCACTATTTTAATTGTGGGACAAAAAATTAAAACTTTTCTCTGCCCACACATTTTTTGAGAATTTCTAGATTTCAATCTTTCAAGTCTTGAAACTTACAATTCTTATATCTTAAAACCTGAAAGATGCTCACCCGAAACGTTGTTTAATAAATTATAAAAATTATTTTATCTGTTACTTTTGTACTACTTTTGTATAATAAATACAGATTTCAAATATGACGAAAATCTTTCTGAATTTGGCCTAAGAATATTAATACTTATAGAGTGGGTTTCAGATATAAGTTTGTATGAGTAAATTTAAATAAAGATTTTCCCTATTTTAAAAAGCAACCACTATAATTACTCCACTTATTTTGAAAGTTTTTGAACGACAATATTTATATTTTAGGAAAAAAATTCTGATTCAAAAAATACTGTGAAAATTACTCTTTTTTGTTAAGGTGGCGTTACAAAACAATAACTTCGAAATTAGCAAAATAGCTTTTAAAAGGACACACGTAATTATCATGATAGTTCATGCATTAACCCTACATATCAGAAAGATTCAAAAAAATATTTGAGTAAATTATATTTTTCTGTGGATATCAATGTAAAACAAGTAGAATTGGACAAAATTTATTTAAACTATTTATTAAAACTTTGAAATTGAATAAGGGAAGACATCTCACTATTAAATAAACATGAAAACTTGACTAGTAGATTATTATTATTTTTTTTTAATTTACTTACTTTTTGTGTTGAGCTCGAGAAATTTTATGAAAAATGAAGCAGAAAACAAGGGAGATTTTCAACATTATTTATCGGTGTTTGTTGATTATTTTATTTATTGTTCTTATAACAGGGTGACCAATTATGACGATTTAAATTAAATAGAATTGAAAGTCAATTCGGATACCACTTTTACTAACTGATTCTTTTTTGAGATAATAAACGATTTTAAAAACTGGACCTTTAATGATGTACCAGTCAGTCAAAACCGACCAGTGAAGTTGAACCACCGGTAACGGTAGTTATATTTTCCAAAATAATTACACTTCAGAGATGTGCAATAAACAGTTTTCTAGAAACGATATTATTAATCAATGGTCCATTTCACTAATAGACGGCGCTAGAGCCAAAATAAGATTTATTTGTCAGCGATTTAAGGGGGTTGACGACTCTGATTTGACATTTTCTCGGTAAAATATACTGAAAACTAACAGTTCATGAGAAAAACCGAAAATGCTTATTTGTCGATCTATCCTTAATCTTGCGAAAAAGAACATCACAAATTATTTTTGACCATTACATCAATTGGTTCAGTATCCTAACAAGAGGACATTTTCCAAACTGCAAACACTATCTCCTCCCAGACGATATATCAAATCGAGCTCAAATTCTCACAGATAACATAACGGTAGTATGTCAATCTTTTCTCGTGGTCTCTTTTTGATCCGACGACGGAACAATTCTAGAATCCTAGGATATATTAGGAAAATGGCTCAAATTGTTATCAAGTATCCCTAAGAACAATTGTAAAATACTCTCACTGGCTTTTCTTGCAATTACCAGCTAAAACTCGAGATATGATTTTTTTGGTCATTTTCGAAAAGTGCTTCGATTTTTTCGAAAGTAGGCTCAAAAGAAAGCCAGTGAAACACTGATGAGAAAATTGGCTTAGGTCAAGTCCATATTTTGAAGTTTTAGTGATCAAATTCGAGGAAACGTTATTTTTTAACTTCATCTTTTGAAAAATTCTTTGAAAAATGCGAAAATTTCAAAAAAAAATTTGATGATTGGGTTCTTAGTACACTTAATTATCCCCCCTTATCAATTTGGAGCATTTTTAATGCCTTTATTAAATCAAAGTCTTCAACCCCCTTAACTTCCGACTCTAGCGCCGTCTATGGTCAAATATTTTCTGAATTAACAAAAAGTTTTAATTTGAAAAAAGTATTAAAAATTACTAGAAACTTGTTTTTGTTGATGGCAGAAATTTTCATTAAGTTTGTTGAAAGTAAATAAAAAAAAATTCTTCAAAACTGACTTGTCATTTGTAAAAATGCTTTCAAAATAAAAATTACAAATAAACTGCATCTTGCTTACCCGAATTTACAGTATTGCTTATATTCGACATTGAAACCAGGGATCGGAAAAGTGGTTAATTTTTCTTGACCAGGTTGAACTTGGCTACTTGCCTTTTTTGTTTCGCCATGGGCCATGACCACCTGGGCCATGGGCCATGTGTGGCAACAATTTGGTACTGATTGAAATCACGGATTGGCAGAAACTGGGTTATATCCTTCATCCAACCAAAGTGCCTCGGTTTTTTTGACGGTATTTTTTTACGATATCAATCTGACAGTTATATAACTCAGTTTATACAGCTAACCATATACGTAGCGTGTCCGCATTATTTTTTTTACTTATAGAAATAATGGGTGGATTCTTCTGAACATTCTCTTGGAGGTGAATCTTATAAGTCAAAATGGAAAAAAAATTATGATAAAAAATTTTGATTTATCTTTCATTCATAAAAAAATCTCAGATCGTGTTAGCGAGTTTGGGAGCCAAAAAAACTCCTATTTTGGCCAAAAATACGATTTTTCGAACTAAATTATCATTTTTTTGTAAAATAATTGATTTTTGAAAAAAATTAATCATATCAAAAGACGCGCAATAAAATTTTACACAAACCAGTATATGTGGAAAATCAACCCTAAGTGGTCGATTTTTGCCGAAAATGATTGGTGGACACGCTACATATACGTGGCTACATATACGTGGCTGCTAAGATTTAGACACAGGAACCACGCATTGCCAGCAAGGCCTAGTTTGACGTTAGTTTTGCTTCGTAAATTTTACTTGGCGGGATAATTGGCTCGAAAGCGCTACACATCACTCGACTACTGTGGATCCACCAAGTGAACATTACGAAGCAAAAGTAACGTCAAAACTAGGTTTCTCTAGCAATGCGATTGTCTTGCGATTGTCGTTCGAATCTAAAAAGCCACGTATATGGATTAAGGGCCCTTCACCGACAGATCGAGTATATTAAAAAAATGCGGAATACGAGCATTTTATTGGCTGGATCTGCTCAAATCTGACCTATGACATTTTCCTATTCTATAATCCAGGGTTTTGATTGGGTGCTAGTATGTCGCGTTGTTTGTATCATTCAAATATGCACGATGTGTTAACTAAAGGCCCTTAATCCATATCCTTTTACCAACGGAACTCCATCTCAAGAAGGTTTACTATCTCTATAGCGCGAGTTCGAATCCCACTTATGTTGTCTAAGTGATTGCTTGAGTGATTACATACCGATCAAATTTAGCGGTTCCAATATCAAGCACCCTTGCCTATAATCATACTCAAGACAGTCACGAAGACATTATTAGTGGGATTCGAACACGCGCTATAGTGATAGTAAACGTTTTTGAGATGGAGTTCCGTTGGTTAAAGGATATGTCAAGCTGTATTAACTGCGTTATTTATATATTGTCAAATCGTCAAAATAAACATACACTTTACAATGTTTCTAAGGCTTTGAGACAACCCATCTTTTAACTCTCATAGTGGCCGAAAATCTCTGGACCCGTAGTATATATAAATCAAGCAATATAAGTTATATATGTGCCATAGTTGCTAATACCGTTTCCACAAAGTCGATGGTTTGAAATAATTCGGGTTTTCGGACACCTCCATTTCCGGTGATACACCACGTGATCCTAACTTTGCATAAAATTTGAGATGTCAATCTGGAGCAGAATTTTACGCTCTACACAAAAAAGTTAGTTAGTATTGCGAAAAAAGATGAACATTTTGCTTTGTGTTGAAAAAACAAAAAAAGTTTTTTTGACCGCCTTAGACAGCGCCACCGAGTGGTCGGATGCGAAAAAAAATTGGACCAAAATTTCAACCGTCAAAAACTGTCCTAGATCTGAAATTTTCAAACTCATTGGACTTTTTTATCAGCTGCTGATTTTTTGCTCGGGAGGCCTATAAATAAATCAATAATTCATTCTGAGTGTTTTTTAGGAGGCTTTTTAAAAGCGTATGTGTAGGCGTAGGTGGGATTGTATCAGATCACTGTTACCTTACAAATCACCGTGAAGAGTTTTCTTCAAGATGCAAAAGTTTTTTGGATATCAGCTCTGCTAGTTTATCCAATAATAGCTTCGTAAACTGACAAAATCTGCGACACCCACTCCTTTAAGGGGGTGTGCATGTCTGATTTGCAATTTTTCAGAGCTCGTTTAGGAAAATCTGAAGATTGAGAAATAATTTCAAAAATTCCAATTTGTAGACCTAGCCTTAATATTGCGAAATCAAAGGTCAGACTGAAATTTTGATGACAACACCAATCGTTACATAGTCGTAACAGGAGGTCATTTCGCGAAATTTCAAAATATATCTCCTCCGAGATCATATATTGAAATGTGTTCAAAAGTTGACATAAAACGTGGAATAAGCGGACTAAGATTCATAGGAGAGCGATTTACATTTCGATAACTGAATTTTCCTAGAGGTGCAATAAACCGACGATTTTTGGCCGTTTTTCACAATTTTTGGCTTAAAAATCTATCTCCTCCGAGGTTGAGTTTCAAAATGGGGCCAAAATTTTTCAAAGTACACCTTGTAACATGTCTAAGATTCGTAGGAATCTTTTTTCTAAAATTTCTGTTCATACTGAAAAATATGATTTTTCGAAGAAAAATTCGAAAAATTTCGAAAAAAAATGTTCTTCGATTTTTTTGCAAGTAAGCTCAAAAGAAAGCCAGTAAAACACGCAACAAAAAGTTGGCTTACGTCAAGCCGATATTTTGAAGTTTTAGCGGTCAAATCTTAACAAACAAATTTTTTGACTAAATTCCGAAAAAAATACTTTGAAAAAAAAAACGAAAAAACGCGAAAATTTCGATAAAAATTTTTGCGAATTTGATAAGAAAAGCATTTTATAGGCATCCCGAAGCAATTTGGTGCACTCTGATTGCCTTTAAGTCTTCATAAAAATTAGACATGTGGGTGCAGTAGTTATTTTCAACCACGGTCTCAAATTCGGTATTGTTTTTCTTGTATCCGACCATTCAGCACATGAGAAATTGACTGCAAGCAAAAAAAGTTTTTTCCAATCGAATAACTAGTTCTAGAACATCGGATTTGCTTGCAAATTATTTATTTATTTACAATTCCACAACTGGATAGTCTCAAATTACAAAAAATAGTAAATCACAGCAAAAAATACATCAATAAAAGTATTTCAATATCATAATGTTACAATTTTTGACCCTTTTTCAATATTTCAATTTTTAGCCTAATCAATGTAATAATGGCGCGCATTAAATCAGCATAAAAATAGTGATTGCGAGAAATATGAAAAAAAATATTAGAAATTTTTTAGTCAAAAAGTTTAATAAGATAATCGAAAATGATTTATGAAGCATTTTTTATGAGCAATTTTTTCTGACAAATAATATCGGCATTATGTGATTTTTGGATACGTATACTTCAATAGAAAAAATACCAGCAATAAGGTTTTATGCATTTAAAGGTTGATGTGATAATATTTTCTGAAAATGAATCAATTTTTGACTTCTCAAGGTTACGGACTACAATATACAATTGGAATAATAAACGTTCACTCAATTCTCACAAAAAATATTGGAGTTTTAAAAACAGCTTATTTGTCCCCAGCACATTGCTGGAAGCACCCACAATCCCCTTAAGGGGGTGGTCAGGGCAAGCTTTTGTGGTAACTGTGTATGCTAAGAAAAAAAAATTGTAAACGAGGAATTGTCTGAGCTTTCTAAAACCGTAAAGTATGTAACTCTATCATGTCTAGTTTTTTAGTAATTAAGTTCCAAAGTCAAAAATGACAAAAAATCTTTACCCTGACCACCCCCTTAAGGGTCCTCAATTGCGATTGAAGGTCATCTTGTCACGAATGGTAAGAAAGACATTACGGGACTCCCGTAACGGGAGTTAAAAACAAAGTGCAATTGGTAGAAAATATGGTGTCCGCACAATTTAGATTTCGGCTATTGTAAACGATTCAGTTCTAAGACAACTCCAAATGACCACACATATATATATTCAGAGTATAATAAAAAAACGGGTCTGTATCGGAATATTGTTTTCTTTTTTTTTGTCAAAAACTTAATATAAACGTATAAAAGTTCTAAAATGTTATTTGAAAAAATTAAAAATGGTCCAATTCGGCGCATTTTTTTCTGTCGGATTTCTTTTAGAATATAAAATAAGTATCTTCCAATAACCGAATTGTAAACAGTGCGAACACACTTTTTACCAATAAGTCGAACTTTGAGAGAATAATATCTTGGCCGCTTTTGGTCAATAATTTCATAGATGTTAGGGTTATATATTTATAGTGGAAGATAAGGGAAAATTAGCCTAGTTCGATCTGGTCCCGCAAAATTTTCCTGTTCCGATCCCTTATTGAAACAAGGATGAGTTTAACGAAAACGCATAGAGCTTCAAATACAACAGACATTCAAGAAGCTGAGCCAAATGGATACTGTCACCCGGTGGTTTAGTCTTAGCAATATTTATATTTCTTGCATTTGTAGTAATAGTTGTAGAATTTGTTAAAAATGTTTTGCCTTCATGTGTATAGAAATATAAAATAAATATTTTGTGTTCTATTTATGGTAAGGTAGGAATGGCAAAAAATATTCGCTTAACATTTTTTATTATACATTCAAAACTGCGAGATATCATTTGAGATCTTGATGCAAGACAATAAAATATTTTATTTTCTGAAGCCCCGATTTTTATTTTTGGGGTACTTTACTACATATAATTAGGTTTGAGAAAATTTAAGTTATTATTTTAACCAGTTTAGCTTTTGATTGTAAGATATTGTTTGATTTTCGTTTTTTTGGGATTCGCACTATTTGATCGAAATAATTTTTTTACGAAACAACTATTCCAGCCATACAGTTAAAACTCAATTAGTTTTAGAATTTTTTTTTCTGTTGAATGCCATTGACACAATATAGTTATTTTTTGCTTCAGAATTCATTATTAACATACATAATCTTTGGAAAATGTATTACACGGTTTTTTTAATAAGAATGATAAATACTTATTTTGGTCTTTACACATAATTTTTTTTACTAAAAAGGTTATTAATAATAAATTTATAAATATATTTATGCGTCATAATTTGAGTGTACGTTTTGAATTTTTTAGTTACATGCTATAAAAGATCACTATCTACGTAAATGTAACATCTTTTCTCAGAAACAAAAATTTCTGCTTTTTCTACTTTGTCAAAACTTTACTTATTTAATAACTGTATACCTTATTATTTCGAAAATTGAGTCTCCATGAGCAATAAATTGGCTTCTTTTTACTACCATCGTGTAGTATTTGTGTTGTATCACAAAAAAATGTTGTCAAATTGTAGCCCTTGGAAAAATATACCGACCAGTGCAAACATTTTTTTTAAAGTTACTGCTCAAAAATCAGTACCCGTTTCATAAATTTACTATGTATAAGCTTAAAATTTTTTATTGAGCAATTAACGGGCAATTTTAAATAACGGTTCTTAATTTTTGATCAGGAGCTGGCAATTTTAAAGAACAAAATTGCTCTCAACGTGATTTTGTTAAGGGGGTAGCAGCGATGTGGCAGATTGGTACATTTTTTCGGAGTGATTTTTGAAAGAAAAAAAAATGTGAATTTTTTTTTTTTTTTATCTTCAATAAAAGTGTTCATTCTTGTAAACGTTTATATTTTTAATTTCTCAACATACTTAAGTTTTCTGTAAAAATTCAACAATTATGGATTATTAATTTTTACCACTCGGCACCACCTGGTGGTGTAATTGGCGGTCATAATTTAAATTGACGATTTGCGCAGGAGCGCGTTGTTCGCAAAAAATTTGATAAAGTACAAATTGTGGCCCGTAAAATTATACGGAAAAGGCAAATCAAAAGTGGTCGCTGGCCATACCTGAATTAATTTTTATAAAGAAACATTTGTCCGCCTACGCATTTTCGCCATTTTCGATGGTTTAATTTTTCCATCAAACAATCAAAATTTTTTCTTCAAACTTATTCAAAAATTATTAATTTTGTCTGACGTCAAATTTCGTTGCGGTCACGCACGTGCAGTTTTTAATTGAAAAAAACATTATTCATCTCCTTTTTATTGAGTTTAAAGCCATAAAATAAAGTTTTCAAGAGCAACTTTCTGACCACTACGGGGCCCAATTTTTTTTTCATCACTTGGATCATTTTATTTGGTTAAGAAAGTCCCGGTGCGCACCTTAAGTCATGTTTCATTAATAGCAAATACAAGTGTATTTTAAAACACTCAGTTGCAGGTTGGTAATATAACATTGAAAACAGGTGGGGGTTAAGTTGTTCTTGAATGTTAAAAGGGTATTGTCCGGAAAAAAATGGATGAAAATGTAATATAATTCTGACGATTTGAAATAAGGAATTTCAAAAGTCAAAAATGGGTTTCAATGTGTTCAAGCTATCTTGTAAAGAATTTTGTTTTGGTTATTTTAAGACTTATGATTTTTTTCGTTTTTCAAATTTTTTCAAAAAAAAATGAGGTCAAATTAAGGTCAAATCTTCATGACTAACTTTAGCCAGCTGTGAAAGTTGCAAATCAGGAGCTAGCGCACTTCTTTATTTCTGCAATCAGGAGAAAAGGCTGATACAATTTCATGTTTTTTGATTAAGGACACAATGACCACCCGGTCAACCACAATGACCGATCAAAGTTCAAGGTCAATATCAAGTTCATCGTGGAGACTTGAAAGTACCTTCAAAAGAATTGGAAGGGTCGACTTTCTTATGAAAATATCAGCAACTGTGGGTCAATTATGTACTGAAAGGTCGCTAGAGAGCAAAAACTGGTCAAGCCTCAAGGTCAATCTCAAGCTCATCGTATAAACTCACAAGTACCCTCAAAAGAATCGGAAAGGTCGATTTTCTGATGAACGTATCAGCAACATAGGGTCAATCATGCACTGAAGTTTCTAGAAAAAAAAATGGTCAAATAATTGCTTTCTATCGACTTTAGTACAGAATTACCCCAGTATTGCTAATACGTTCATCAGAAAATCGACCTTAGAATTATTTTTTAAAACGATATTAATAAACTTCAGTCATTTTCGGGTGTTATGCGCTAAAAAATAGCTTAAAAATTCTGCACGTTCGAAAATTTCTTAAATATCAAAGTTTTTTTTCATTAAAAAGGTCAAAAATGGCAAAAAGTGGAGAAAAACAACTTTTTTTGAGATAAAAATTGACCTTTAAAATTGACCTTAAATTGACCTTAAATTGACCTTAAAATTGACCTTAATTGCGTTTTGATATTAAAAATGTCCTGACTATCATTAGAAATGGCGCCTATAACACCCACAATTTCATAGGAAATTTTTCGTAAGCATAAAATTTTTCGAAATTGAGTGCAGAATGGCACTTATCGAGTGTACAGCCAAGTGTTAAAAATTTCATCAATAGTTTAAAAATGATAATCGCGCGACCAATGTTGGGTTACCATAGAAAAATGTTNAAGAAGTCCGGGAGTCGAACCCATGTAAACGGGATGATCATCGAGTTGCGCTAACCACTACGCCAACTGGTCATATAACTGACTAGAATATGTTGATTATGACGCGAAACCTTTCGCCCCAACACCAACCCATTAGTTGACATACGGAGATTTAATAGATACCAGAAAACTCAATTAGTGATTTTGCCTGATCTTTTAGGAAGAATTCTAAAAACCACTAATAAAAAATTTTGGTCTCGATTTGGGGAAAATAAAAAATATATGATTTTTCAAACAGCGGTCAGAAAATATGTAGGCATCCATGAAAAAAGTTAAAGTGGCTTTTTTTCATTATTACCCACAGATTTGAATGAACAAAACAGAAAAAATTTTGCGGAAAATTTTCATAATGTTTTAAATTTTTTTGAGATTTTTACGATTTCAAAGATGAAAACTCGAACTCATATCATTCCTAAAATGGATAAAAATAATTTTATCAAGCTGAAACATATTTATATCGGTTTAGCTAACTATGATTAGCATGAACAAATTTACCGACTTATTATTTGCGTAAGTTATATTGACTCCAGTCTGCCGAGTTTATGGTACCCCATTTTCTTGTATCCAGCACATAAGAAATCGATTGCAAGCAAAAAAAAATTTACTATCGAATAACTAGTTCTAGAATATTGGATTTGCTTGCAAAAATAATTATTCATTTAAAATTCTAGCCATATGATAGTCTCAAATTACAAAGAATAATAATCACAGCAAAAAGTTACACGGAATGACAGTATTTCAATATTATAATTTGTTAAGGATTTTGCTCCTTTTTTTCAATATTTCAATTTTTTAGCTTAATCAATGTAAAATGGAGGCATTAAATCAGCATAATAGTGATTGCGGAGAAATATGAAAAAAAAAAATTAAAAAATTTTTGGTCAAAGTTGTATAAAATTGAAATGGTTTATGAAAAAGAGAAAAATAATCGCAATGTACCGTTCGTGACTTAATTCATTTTTTTTGTAAATAATGTACATTTTGCTATATTTTACGCTTAGCAATGAATTCGGCATTGATGATTTAAGGGGGTGGTAGGAGGACGGTCTTTATGAAACTGTGGAAGACAATGATAAGATTTAATAATATTTAATTGTTATTCAGTAATTTAGTTAACTTCAATGGAGAGAAATACCAGCAATAAGGTTTTATGCCATTTAACGGCTCATGTCAAAATATTTTCTAGAATTATCACTGTTATTCCTTTCAGGTTACGAATGCAATGTGCAATTGAATTCATAGATAGTCACTTAATTCCCACAAAAGATATGAGTTTTAAAAGGGCTTATGTCTCCCCAGCACATTGCTGGAAGCACCCACAATCCCCCTTAAGGGGGTTGTGGGTGTGAATGTTAGAATTTGTGGGGAAAATAGCCCTCTCCCAGTGTGGAGAGGTCGATACGGGCAGATAAAATAAATGAGAAAAAAAAATACGGGAGACTAAACCTTCTCTGTCAACTGCTAGTAATTTTTTTAATTCTGGTGAAGGATGGCTCACCGGTGCGCATCAAAAAAACTGGTAAAAAATATGTTCTCAATTCCCATAAAAATTGTAAAATCTTGATCAATTTTGCTGTAAATTGAATAAAACAGAAAATGTATGAAACCTCTCGAATATTGTCATATTTCCACATTTTCGTTGAAAAAATTATTCTCTGGTTGTTTTAAGACGGTAAAATGAAAATTCAGAAATTCTCTTTGAAATCTGAATAATTCGGTCAATTTTGTTTAAAATTGAATAAACCAGAAAATTTATGAAACCTACGAAATATTGTATTTAAACGTTATTCGTTAAAAAAATATCTCTGTTGTTTTATACGTAAAATAAGTTCATACGATATAATTTCTGTGTTGGTGAAGTAGTTGCAGGAGTCATGTTTCGACGCGTGGTGTCCGCTCGCCTCATCCCCACCCTAGCTCAACCAAAAATAACGCATATGATTGGTTGGAAATATCGTCATTTGATTTGTTTTTATCAGCTGAATTCTGGAATAAAACAAAAAATTTCTTCAACGCTTAAGGGAGGATTCGTTTTTAAATAATTTACATATCAACGTTTCGTGTTCTGATAAAATTGTAGCTTCATTAATATTAATTAATTAAATGTAGCTTAATTAATACATCTAAAATCCTGCCTATGCGTCGAATTTTATCAGACGTCATACCTTCGAGACAGTGTCATATCACATCAAAGGATTGTCGAATTGATTCAAGAATCCTCTGATTTCATTGGTCACTGTCTCAAAGTAATGACGCCTGATAAAATTCGACGCATTGGCAGGATTTACGGTATATCGCCTTGAAAGAGATAGATTTTGTTTTCAAATGGTCATCATGTCCCAATACTGTGACTATTGGTATACTTGTCAAAAACAATCTTTGATGTGCTTTTTCGATGAAAAATTAGCCATACAGAGCTTCGAGAATATTATTGAGATAAGCCAGTTTCTAGAGCTAGCCATGAGCTTGCGTGCAAAATGTGTCAAATTTTTTGTATGCAAGCACTCTTAGAATCTAAGACTTAGATACATAAGCGAGACAAGGCATATTATTACACTACTTTAATCATTTCAAGGTTTATATACTGTATATTACCCAAACTGAGCACAAATATCTTATGAATAATGAAATAAAACAATTGGTCCATCGGACTATTTTTTCTTTTTTTTCTGAGGTTACTAAAATTTTTTAATTATTATTTTTTCTGAAAAAAATTGGAAACAATGATCGGATACGGACCAATTTTATTTTATTATAAGCAAGATATTTGTGCTTAGTTTGAGCTATCTAAGAATGTAATCGGATGATTTGATTTCAAAAGCCGAATTATTCAAAAATGTTGGCTTAAAATCTCGTTAAAAACGACCAGGAGCCCCCGTGATAGATATAGTAATCAAGTGAAAGTTTGGAAAATTTTTAATTTCTTTAATTCATTTTTATAACAAATATATTTTATTATGGAATACTTAAGGGGGTTACTGTGCTTTGTAAATTTTTTTTTAGAATCGGGACTAGACTAATTCGACTAAAAAATCACAATGGCGGGAATTTAGCATCCCACAGACGTCGAATTCGGCGACCAGAAGACTTCAAAGACCTGAAATGAGCCATTTTTGAGTGAAATTAAAGACCATTTTTCTCAGTAACCACCCATCCGACTTCTTATTTTACTACATTTATGAAATGATCTTATGTGGAACTTTAATCCGGCTGAGCCATTTTCGATACAAATTTCAATTAAGGGGGTATCGGTCGCAATGTTTCTAAGGCATTTTGAGGCCTACAAACATTGCGACCGCTACCCCCTTAATTTACATTTGTATCGAAAACGGCTCGGCCGGATGAAAACTCCTCATAAGATCATTTTATAAATGAAGTAAAATGAGAAGTCGGATGGGTGGTTACTGAGAAAAATGGTATTTAATTTCAGTCAAAAATGGCTCATTTTAGGTCTTTGAAGTCTTTTGGTCGCCGAACTGGACGTCTGTGGGATGCGAGATTACCGCCAATGTGATTTTTTTGGTCGAATCAGTCTAGTCCCGATTCTCAAAAAAAAATTCACAAAGCACAGTACCCCTTTAAATGGAAATTTTGAAATTTCACTTCCAAAAAAATCTGTTCCCACTAGGAACTTCCTAGATAGCACTAAATATTAAATGTTATGCATGCACAAAACACTTTGCTAAAAACTAGCGAATCTCACCTTTGTATTTGATGTCTAGTACCGAAATATTTTTTCCGGAAGTGAAACATAGGCGAAAAATCCTAAAAAATCGATCCTTCGTAAGATTGGAACCAAATATCCAAAATAATCAATTATATTCCTGGAAGGCTTCCGTGGAAGCACAGCAAAAATTTTAATAAAACATGTGTTTGGAAGAAACGATTCTCCGATCTTTTTTGTTTACCTTTTTGGATGGTTTTAGGTATGCTTGAGCCAATACATTGGCTCTGTGCTCACAAGGGCTAAAAAGTCATAAAATTTGGTACTACGTTATAAGAATGAGTAATTTTAATCTAATTTGGCTTCGTTGGGTGAGAGTGTCCTTAGCCCTGAATGAATTCGTCACTGTTTTGAGTGAATATTTTCCCACGAACTGGCAAATCAAACCAATTTGAGCCGCCTACGCTTTGAACCTCCTCCAATCAAATTATGTAAAATGTAAGAAATTGTTTAAAAAAACCTTGAATTTTTAAATACGAAATTTATTTACTTTTTTGATGAAATTTTTGTCTAAAAATTAGAGAAAAAATAAGTAGTTAAGAAGCCGATTGATCAATGAAATTATGTGTTTTTATCTGTCTAATTTATTTTACGAAATCAGAGAAAGTTGAGGAAGAATCAAATCTTCCCAAATCAAGAAAGGGAAGAATCGACGAAGTAAACGAAGATTATGACGAAAAGGCAAAAAATTTCGAGGAACACAAAAATTTAGGAAAAGTGTCGATTCTAGAAAAAATTACCCATTATTTACCACGTGTCGGCATAAAACTGACCTCCTTGAAAGTTCGGAGATATCGGGCACTTTCGGCGATATGGGGACAAAACTAAATTTTATCGTCCAAAAATGAAAAACGTGCTGGCGAAATGACGTCGTAATTGGAAAAGTTTTTGAATTTTTAAACGAGTTTACAATAGGGTCAATAAATCTAAAATACCAAAATGTGTAGAATTACGATCTTTTTCGACGTCACAGTTATGACAGTGGTGTGAGGAAGCAGGAGAAAGATTAATCTTCGAAATCGTCAAAATAAACTTTCGATATTGGTCCTTTCGGCGATATGGGCACTGGCGGGAATTAAGCTTAAAATCGTGAAATTGGGTAGGTTTTCTTCGGCGATATCAAAACTCCCCCTGTACTATTTTTAATCTTTCTATTTATAATTTCTAAGTTTTATTTGAGTGATAATTTTAAATTTAGTAGATTTCTTATTGAGATTCCCAGTTGGTTTATAGAGCCGCTCAAGTTCTAAGTCTGGTTCAAATTTGATTTTATTTAGAAACTTCAATTTTCGAGGTTTTCAAGGGCGATTAAAAATTTTTAACATCATCAATTTATTAAATTGTTTATTTCATCCCTTCTTTCAGGCCGTAAATAACCTCTTTCTTGGATAGATTACGCTTCAAATTACCAAGAATCGATATGAATTCATAATTTTTTTCAAAAAATTTGAAAATTTTCGAAACGATCGTATATCCACGTATATATACGAATATTTTCATAAAAAATTCTAGGAGTTTTGGTTGAAAAATAAATTTCGAGAAATAATACCTTTTCGTGAAGTGTCGACCATCCGGGATGGTACATTCCATTATAGTCTATAATATTATTAATATATTATACATAGGTTTAATATATTATAGTCTATAATTTATAGAACAAAATTTTGACATAAAATTATCACTTAATAAGATGAAGAAATCGGGCAAATTGTAGATCCACAGCTTGCAGAACATCTTCAACAGCATGTAAAAATACACCAAGATCATTTATCAGGAAAAGTTATATTTTTACAAAAATCGTGAAGAGAATCTCGGTTATTTTCACAAATAATAGTGGAACACTAATTATAACCAAAAATATCATATGTACCAACTTCCAGTTATCTCGAACACCATGTTGAGCCACCTAAAAAATACTTTTGTTGATTGAATTTATAAGGTCGTGCCGATTTAGCATCTTTATGTTTAATAAAAAACTTTCAAAACCAATATATAATATATTATGGCGGCGGTATATTTTGCCAGCTACCATGGCAGCGTAGCTTCAAAAAATCTCCTCATCGGAAAGGGTTGCTTCTCAAAAAGAGAAATACGGGACTTTGCCTTCCGAAGCTTTACAATTTGTCAGGTTTTTTTGCGCGTTCTAATGATAATTTTTCCGCCTCGACAAATAATCTGAGAAGCCTATTTTATAACTTTAAATAAAAGATGAAGAAAATCTAGTGATTGATGCAGAACATAATATCCAGCATGAAAAAATGCATCAAGCTTCTCTAGAACAAGCTAAAATAGACCTTGAAAAACTTCATAAGTCCAACTCAGAAGAAAAATTATCAGAATCTGCCGACGGTTTAGCTAACAAAGTTACCATAACACAAACAGTTATCAGTGAAGATGGTACCAAATCAGAAAAACATTTCGAAGCAAAGGATTGACAAATTATAGTATTGATCATACTGTATTTTTTAAAAAGTTTAATGAATATACATCGAAGTTTTTGAAATAAAGTGTGAAAGGACACCTTATATTCGAATTTCAAATTTTTTCTTGAAAATATATTTTTTTTGAAAAAAGGCCAGTTGACTGATTACTATCTAATTTTTTGAGAGGTGCCCCTAAGTCCTGCAAACATTTGGCTTGTATTTTTAGCCATCTACCTTGATTTTTTAGAGCATTTTAAATGATTTTTTTTATATGGACAAAAGGACACGTTTTCACATGGACAAAATAGACACATTTGACAGTATATTTAAAAAGAAGCATTTATCAAAAATTTTGATTTTTACACTAATGTTGTTACACTAGAGAGATAGATCTCAACAATTTTTAATAATTTATTCTTTGCAACGTTTCGCATTATCAAGCTGTTTAAAATAAAGTGATTTTAAAGTTTGAAGACTACAAAAAATAGTGGGCTAAATAGCCTAATTTTTATGCCCATTGTCAAAATAGAGAATTTCGACAATCTTTATATACAGTACTGTGATTTGCGTTTTAAAGGACACCCTGTATTACGACAATATGGAGCAGAAAAATGCTACATTATTTTTTGGCCAAAATAAATTTTTAATATGTAGAAATTTTCTACTAGAAATAGCCTGAAATTTTGAATTATGTTTTTAGTTTTCCACCATTAATTTTGATTTTTTAGAGACTTTTTGAAATATAAGGACGACGCGCTTAAGAGCCGTTTCTCGGTTTTTTTCTTTTTACGAGTAATTTCTGATGGATTTTTTCGAGAAGCCGATAGATTCTGATTGATGACCGGTAAAAAATGAAAACAAGAAAAAAGACGCTGCACCAAACTTCCCTTGGAAAGTAATATTATGACTCGAAAACTGAAAAATCTTATTTACCACTGGTATACCAGTTCTCAACTATTATGGTTTGTGTCTATAAAGACAATTTTGCCAAAATATGCCCAAAATGTATGCTTCTATAAAATCTCTATTTCTGCTTTCAGAAAATTTTGAATATGGCACCAAAACCTAGGGATAATATGGCAAAATATCAGCTGTCCTTATTCTCAGTATTGCCTTAAATTCACAGGTCAGATACTGTGTTTTGTGTATATCACGATGCCCGGGTTCAGATATATATTTGTTTCCTATTATTTTTATAGCAAAAAAAGATTATATATGAACTCGGGCATCGTAATCTATAAATGCAAATCACATTATTCGACCTGTGAATTTACGTTACTATAAAATTCAGACCTTTTCATGATAAAATATTTACTCGTGTCAATCTCTTTTTGCAGCCACAATCGAGGGAGTTAACGAAGATGGTACCCTTATAACAAATAAAGCGACTGAAGTCGACCCATTATCAGAACCTTCTGTACAAGAAGCCATAATTGATCAACCCGATTCACTTATGGCTAGTGCTATTAAAGCTCAAAAAGACCTTAAACCAGAAACCGGCGAAGGAGCGGTTCTATAAGAACTAAAATATAATTTGAACTATAGGATAAGGTAGGAACGGCAAAACTTTTTTGCTAAACATTTTTTAATTATGTTTTAATTGTAGCCCTTTGAAAAATATTACTATTGGTATTGTTTTAATTTGTCAGCTATTACTTTAAAATGAAACCCGCTTTTTAAATTGCCTATCATTACCCTTGCAAGTTTTGATTTTGTCGAAATAATTTTAGTTTTAAAAAATTTTACGATCTTCAAGCCGTTCATACCTTACCATAAGAAGCATGTGAACGTTAGGTTGTGTAATTAAATATAAAAACGGCGAAGGTTCCTTTCGTATCTAATTTGTTTTTTTAATTTAAGGGGGTGGGCGTCGTAATTTGTTGAGCCCTTTATAGAATTAATTTATGATACATTAATATCGGTTATGACTAAAGTTGA
>SCLH01000255.1:585609-596440 GCA_004367855.1 Oikopleura vanhoeffeni | reverse complement strand
AAAAAAATGGGCCAAACATATTAGTGACCTCACTCTTTCCGTACTCTGTGTAAATTTTGAGACGCTTTGTATGTGGGGTCTAAAAGAAGATAGATTTTTAAAAAACTGTTTAGTGTTCAAGAATAGACTCACCACCTGGTGGTGTGATGTAACAATGTTAAGTTTGAGATATGGAATCGTTAGGCGAAGGCTAGACCTATAAACGAGTATCCTCAGATTTTTCACAACTGCCCTAGAATTATTATGAGGCGGGATTGAAAGGTACCAGATTACGACGCCCACCCCCTTAAAACAGAAATGATCTAAAAAATAAAGCCGCTGAAAAATAAATTGAAGCCCTTTATATTTTTTTGATTTCGGAAAATATGCTGATCAAATTTCAAATGATCGGTCATTTCAGGAATGGCAGGCTTTGAAATGGCTCTTTTTTGTCTTAACCCCCTCACACACGGAGCCATTTTGAAAAACACCTATAAATGATTGACCAGAAATCACAGGTTACTTCTGAAATACTCAATTTTTAGGAAAAATTTTTCTCAATCTACTCCATTTTCAATTTTGGTCTAACTGTTTTGAGTAACTTTTTATTTCTTCAGAAGTGATTTCGATAAATTGCGTAGGTTATGTTTGATTTTCGGAAAACAGCTGTAGATTGAAGACCGAAAATTGCAGGTTATTTCTGAGATATTCACGAATTAGAAAATTTAATTCTGGATCTCCTCCATCATTAATTTTTGTTCTGACGTCTCTCATTTTCTCAGAAATGATTGCGTAGGTTAAAAGTCATTTTATCAAAGTCATTATTCTACGGGGTTAATGAAGTCAAAATGTAAATTAAAGAGTATAAATAGTTAGGTCTATCCTTAATCTCAAGGACTAAAAAACAGTAAAGTTACAAACACTTTTACTTTTCCCGTAATAAGCGCTACGGTAGCGTCCCGGAATGGCGTTTTATGTGNTAAAATTTGAAACAATCTTATTTTGAGTATATAGGTTTTATAGGCAAGTCGTATCTTTTGACCCAAAAGAGCTAGATGTCTGATTTTATGATTTTTGAACTCAACGTAGCTTTTTTAGTCATATAAACTCAAAAAATCGTAAAAAATTTTCGGAAAAAATATTAAAATTTTTCTGAGTGTCGAAAGTAAAAAATCTTTTCTGCNCAATGGTTTTGACAAGATTAAGGGTAGATCTACAACATGGCTAATCTTAATTGTCCCATAGTTTCGCGGTTAGGCTGATTTCTCATCCGGAAAAGTCAATTCCAGCGACCAGTACCCCCTTAAGGGGGTTCTATAGGCAGCCCTTATCTTTTGTACTGAAAATTATTTTGACTGGATTTTAGAATTTTTGATCTCCACGTAGATTGTTTAATTATATAAAGAAATAAAATTTGAAAAAATTTAACATTCTGGAATTTTTTTCATAAAATTTGAAACAAGCTTATTTTGAGTATATAGGTTCTATAAGAAAGTCGGATCTTTTGAACTAAAAGAGCTAAAGGTCTGATTTTATGATTTTTGAAAATATTAAAAAATTTTCTGAGTGTCGAAAATAAAAAATGTTTTCTGCTCTAGCGCTCGAACGGTTAAATATTTGGTCATAGTTTATAATACCGTTTCCAAAGACATTCAACTCACGAATCGTTCGGTCTTAAAAAAAAATGATTGGACGAAATGGATGTCAAAAATAAATTTTCAAATCGTATTCCTGGGAGTTAAAAAATGAAATCGTTACATCGGACACAACAATTTTGTTGACGATTATTAAAAAAACTATAGTGCACGGAAAAATAGTTTGCCATGTAGCATGAAAAAAAATACAATTTTCCGTGGCCAAAATAGCAAAAAACAGTCCTTCTCGCCATTTTTAATACCTTTTTAATAATAAAATTGAAAAAAATCGACAACAATTTTTTCCGGCTTTGAATTTCGTAGATAATGTCAAATTTTGAAATATTTCCTGAATAGGACGAAAAAAAAATACGGCTTTTTCAAGAAATTTTTTGCGCCTGGTTAACCTCATTTACCGGTTAGTTCAACATGCTATCTTAAAAATATAATATAAAACGTCTTCCAGAGATCACGAACTAACTTGTCAGAATGTTTGAGTCACGTCCAATGTCTCTGCCGAGAGAAATAAGCAATTCAAAAGTCCATTTTGCCTTTAGAACCTCCTTAAGGGGGTAGCATCGACTCGGCAGACTTGAGTCAATTTAACTTACGAAATTAATTAGCTGTTTTACTTTTTTGTGCTTATTATCGTTAGCTGAACAAGAATAAATGTGCATCTACTTATAAAAATAATTTTTGTCTATTTTAGGAAAATTTGAGTCCGAACTTTAATTTTTGAATTCGTAAAATTTTCAAAANGAAACATTTCCTAAATAGGACGAAAAAAAAATACGGCTTTTTCAAGAAATTTTTTGCGCCTGGTTAACCTCATTTACCGGTTGGTTCAACATGCTATCTTAAAAACATAATTTAAAACGTCTTCCAGAGATTACGAACTAACTTGTCAGAATGTTTTAGTCACTTCCTATGTCTATGCTGAGAGAAATAAGCAATTCAAAACGTCCATTTTGCCTATAGAACCCCCTTAAGATTAAAATCTTTCTGGCGACAAATGTAAGTAATTGTTTTCAGCAAAGCAATCATCACAATGACGATTTTTGCAAGTTTAGGGTTTATATCTGACTAAAGTTAAAGAAATTTCAAAAGCCTAAACCTTGTTAACGATTACTCTAATGTAGTTTTTAAGGGTCATATTTACTCGACAATATTGATAACTACCAACGAACAAGCTCGATCAACACATTTTTTCGTAATATTAGGATAAATGAACATAAAAGATGTAAGTTTCCGGCTGGTTTTAAGAAAAAACAAATGTGGGCCTGCTGAGATTCGAATCCACCAAAAATATCCATGATACTGCCCGTTTCATACAAAAACATTTTACAGCCTGAGTTTTCCCGTTTACCGCGTTTTTTTTTATTCCGATCCAATACTCAATGGTGATTGGTCAATATCCGAAATACCTGTATCTGATTGGTTCATAGTATCGGAATAAAAAAACGCGGTAAACGAGAAAACTCAGACTGCAACTTTAAAAAAATATGAAAAGATTTTATACGAAACAGTTATCATAATGGATATATTCCGATAAACCAGATGTCAAATCAAATTAAGAAAATTTCGTTGAAATTTTTCGGTTGACGGTTGAATAAAAAAAATCGTTTCCGGTAATAGTCTTACAATACAAATAGGAAATAGGTTGCATTAAGCGATCTTCTGGCGTGAGCGTAGATATGTGTTTTGTATAACCGGCCAATGAGTGCCGCGCATTGTTAACACACAACTCCGCCAACCCCTGATTCGTATTGTATAAAGGATGGTGACCATTAAAAATATTACATAACAAATTCTTCCTCTTAACTTATTTCACCTTTATTCTTATTAATTGAAGAAAACTCACCGAAAATGCTGTAAATACATAAAGATAGCGTTCTTAGATATGAACATTACATTTTTCACTCTGTTTCAAGGTGTGTTTCAACAATTGTTTGAGTCATAATTAAATTCTCATTTCTTTTATAAAAATTTTTAATTTGATATGACAAATCATCAGAACACCATTTTTAAGAAATTTATTAGCTACAATTTCAAACTTTTGCCTTAAATCGCACAAAATAAGTAGAGAGCTATTTTTTCATTTTTCGACGAATTTGATGCAAATTCTCCCAAATTTTTTATGTAAAATTCACGAGTTAATTAAAGATTATTTAAGGGGTTGTGAGTGCTAAAGGTTGGAAATATGCAAGCAATTCAAAGTAGCTTTTATTTAGTACATGACAAATTTTTCGAAATAATTAATTGCTAATTAAATGCTAAAGCAATATATTTGGTTCGCTTACGCTTCACGGTTCGATTGAACACAAAACAGTAGTTAAATTGTTGACCGTCAATAAAATTTGATGCTTGTTTATAATTGCTTGATTTTTGTTTTGCTTCAGGGAAAAAAATTAACATGCTGCATATAAATGTGATGCACTTTTTCATGGGTTGTACTCCAGTTGAACTCCAAGAATGTGGCATTTTTATATTTTCGGTCAAACTCTCTTGAAAAATGATGAAAACAGAAATTCTCTATCGTTGTAACAAATACATTATCTGATTTTTTAGCCAATTAAAAATAAAAACAAATAATTAGGAAACAAGGTTAAAATAGTAAGTGGTTTTGGCACAATCCTATAATTTTCTTTGGAAATGTCTTGAAAATGCGAATTTCTAAAGCATTTGAGAGTTAAAATAAGCTGATATTTAGCATATTTTAAAAATGTTCTCTGGTGATGAAAATAACGATAAAAACCTTCCCAACCAGCTATTCTCATGGTTTGAATTTACATATGCATATTCAAATGTATTCACTCCTGCAATATTAGTAACGAAGTTATACACATTTGAATTGCTTGCAGTTAGCTAGATTTTCTACCCACAACCCCCTTAATTCATTATAAAAAACCGGAAACAACAAAGCAAAATGATAATATGATAATGTCGGTTAAGATTGAAAAACGGCGCAATAACAATAAACTTATAAATTTCATGGATAAACGTTTTTCGGCAAATAAGCTCGAGACATGCACAATCTTTTTGAAAATTGAAAACAGGCGATTGGACTGAAAACGGAAATGTTTATCAAATACAAAATAACAAAATTGTATATATTGAAACTTTTCAGATAAGCTCAGAAAGTCCGATAAATTTCCAGCAGCGAGGTGTTTAGAATGTTTTTGGGGCCAAATTTTTGGTCAGTTGCTAAAGCGGGTTCAATAGGACCTTGTTTAAAAATGTGTGCAAAAAGACCCCAAATCAAACCCCTCATTTAAAAGTTAGATTCACACGAAAAAGTTTTTCTTTAGTCATAGTAGAATTATTGAATTTATTTATACAGGATTGGATAATTTACGAAGAGACCCGAGCAGAAAATACAACGCTCGAAACATAAATTAAAATTCTTTAAACAAATGCTTATTTCAAGGAGTCGCAAATTTTTAAGGAAAAGTTTCCTGTAAAAAGTTGGCGAAAAAATGAATATCGATCAGGTTCCCCGAGTCCACGAGAAAGTTTTTTTTTGGCTTCGGGGATCATAATCGATATAATAATAAACCGGCGACGAAACGATTGATGGTGGTCTTGCGGTCATCCAAAAATAATTTAGCCGTATAGAGGGCGTGTAAGAGCTAAATTTCGGAGATTTTTTATTTTAACAAAGAACTAACAGCTCGAGCCTGATTTGAATCGGGTTTGGGCATGACACTATTTAAACCAAAATCCCTGAAATGTATCACTTTGGCGCCCTCTAATGGGAACCATTTTAAGGTGACCGCAAAAATACCACCAATCATTTTTTCGGCCGGTTGATCATTATAATTCTCGCAAAATTTTCGGACAATATTTTATAAAATTTTGAAACAAATCATTTATTTCATCGGTGAGAGCAAACATTTCACACAAAAAATTCAATAGGCCTTCATTTACTCTTTAGCATAATGAAAATAATAGTCACAAAATTTTTGCTGAAAACCAAAGGGGATCGTCTTCACAACTTAACTCGTGGCACTATATTTACGTCTTTGAAAATACTTGCACACAGTTAGCAGTATCCAATTTGCTATTTTTATGTCTTTTAAAATTGTAAATTTCGTCACAAGTTTTAGGATTTTTTTGTAAAACCATTTCAATCACTCAAGGGGGTATAGGTTGCTGATTTTATAAGAGGAGATCGAATTTCCCCAAAAAAAATCCTACAGAAGTTTCTATTTGTTCTGTGGTAGCGTTTGCCGAAATTTGTGCGGATTCTAAATAAAACCTAGGATGAGACGACAAATGTCCAAAAAACGGTGGTTTATTGCATATTTTAGAGAAAATATGACATTTTATAAATAACTTTTTCCTACAGAAGTTTGGCCTACTAATTATACAAGTTCTGTCAAATTTGCAGTTAATTTGGAAATAAAACCTAGGAAGAGATAGTTTTTATGTTTTAGTCTGTCTTTTTCACGAATTTTTTTCACAAATTTCTCACGCAAGCTAAAGGCTAGTTCTACAAACTGGCTAAACTGAGTATCATCTTTGAAGCACTGGTTGGCTAATGTTTTATCGATGTTTGAAAGTCAATTCCAGCGACCTATAGCCCCTTAAGGGGGTGGGGAAAGCGACCTTTTTAAGGCATATACAAATAACAAATCGGAAATAAAAATATTTTTCCTGACTAAGTCGACGACGAGAAATTCAATGGTCTTAACCAGAAATCCGTATCTGCTCTAGAATTTTTCTAGAATTTTCAAAGTCAACCGCATTTTTAGCTGTGTTGCTAACAGTGAAAAACAAAATTAAACATGTTTTCTTAGTAAATCAACTACGAGGAATTTGATGGTCAACACGAGAAGTTTCTATCTGCGAAANCGGTTACTTTTTTTGCAAAATTCAGACAAATATTTTGTAGGTGTCACAACGAGAAAATCACTGGAATTTTATTCAGCTCGTGACAGACGTTTGAAAATCACGAAATGGCGTCGGTAACTGCCTTAAAGGGTATCCCGGCTCCTACATTTTCTGCAGTTATTATGTCATAAAAATGCACCAAATCAATTGTTTATGTTTTGAACGGATAAAACAACCCAAATGACAACAAAAAAATTTCGAAAATTTTGCGTTTTTTCGATTTTTTCTAAGTATTTCTCTCAAAATTTTGTTAAAAAATAACGTTTGTGTCAATTTGACCACTAAAACTTCAAAATATCGGGTTGAAGTAAGCAAAAATTTGAGTGAATTTTGAAATTTAACCTCGGAGGAGATAGATTTTCCGATGAACAAAGTTCAAAAAACGGTGGTTTATCGCATATTCTAAAAAAAATAAAGCTTTTATCGACAAAAGCGCTCCTCAGAAGTTTTAAATACTAATTATACAGGTTATGTTATAATTTAGGTTTATTTCAAAATAAAACCTCAGAGGAGATAGATTTTCCGTTTTGGCCTAAGTCTCAATGTCTCGCTTATGTTTCTGGGAGTGTATGCATGCAAAAAAGTTTTGACCCATGTTTTACGCAAGATGAAGGCTTGTTCTACAAACTGGCTAATCTGAATAATATCCTTGAAGCCGTGTTTGGCTAATATTTAATCGAGAATATGACAAATTAGGGACCGGGATACCCTTAAGTTCGCTGAATTTCTTAATTTCATAATCGAAATTTTTGGATTTTTGAACTTCAGGTATTGTGTGGTACCGCTCCTTCGGTTTGAGCGTTTTAGCAAGGAGTGAGTGATAAGGTCGGAAGTGTCTTGCCATTGACGCTACACAGAACTCCATATCACAGGCTTTGCAAATGGCTTTTGTCATTTTGGTTTGAATTTATGTTTTATAATTACTGATTATTTGGCGCCTATGTATATATATGTCATGTATTGTGTCAAAACCAAGTGGTTTGATCTGCTATTTCCGGCAGACGTAATTACCGCTGATGAACGCGGGGTCCACACTGTGATAATCTAAAATTTATGAAAGTACCAACCGGTGTTTGAAACTTCCAAAGATATTTTCGACATTTAACCACAAAATTTAATTGAGAATTTTTTCAGCTTACCCTCATTTTTATCATTTTTTTTAATTTTCTCAGCGATTGTTGAAATTTTAGGCCAAACCCCCCTTAATATAATTTACCTTGCCCTTTGATTAATTTGAGCCCAAGACCCCTTTAAGGGGGTAGCAGCGATGTGGCAGACTGGCGTCAATTTAATTTACGAAAATAATTAGTTGGTTTATTTTTTTGTGCTTATTATAGTTAGCTGAACCACAATAAATGTGTATCAGCTCATTTAAATCATTTTTTATCTATTTAAGGAACGATTTGAGTTCAAACTTTTATTATATAATTCGTAAAATTTTCGAAAAAATTCAAAGCATTATGAAAATTTTAAGCATTTTTCGTCCAAAATTTTTTCTGATTAATTTTATGAAATCTGTGAATAAAAACAAAAAAAATAGCCACTTTAACTTTTTTCATGCATGTCTTCATATTTTCTGACTGCTGTTTGAAAAATCATGAAATGTTTTTTTGTCATTTTGTTGTCGANAGTACGTCACTGTTCATAACTTCTGAGTATGTGGGTTAACCACCTTAATAAATAACAGGCCACCCCGCTTATTTTAATCAACTTTGCCCATTGGTGAATGAGCCCAAACCTCATAAATATTTTAACCCCTCATACCCCCTAAATTTGTTCTGAAACCTCAATTTTTGTGCCTTTAAACCATAAAAAATTTTAGTGCAGACAAGAGCATTTAAAATTTTTTAGACCAGAGCAGACCAGAGCAAACAAAGTTATTTTGGCTTTAGTAGAGCAGCCAAAATTTCTTTTTCGGTTTAGAGCAGAGCTAACCGTTCAAAATATACTCTCAGAGCAGTGCAAACAATTTTTAAAAATCTGCCGACCCCTGATTTTCACAACCCATTTATAATCTTGTATCAGCTTTGAAGACCAATTTGTTGAACTAATAAAAAGATAACAGCGAGAAATCGGAAAGACTCACGCTGTAGTTTTTTGAGAATAATTTAAATGTTAACTTTTTTTTTATAAAAACTCAAAGATTTTACTGAAGTTTTCGTGAATTTTGAAAATAAATTTTAACTCCTAAGCTTCTCGTGTGGTAATTTGAAAAAACCACGTTTTTAAATTACTTGGGGTCCATTCAACCTGAATTTAACTTTACTGTCATAATTGTTTTATTTAAAAATTGATTTCAAATTTGAAGATTATATTTAGCTCCACCTCAAATTGTTAAATTCTCAAACCCCAAACTTTATTTTGCTGGAATAAACCCCGTTTTGTATTTTTATAAGATAAAATATTACCCCAAAATTTATGCGATAAAGTACAATTTGATTTATTTCATATTAATTTCCACGAAATATAGCTGTTTTAAAGTTGAAAGTGTCCTCAAAACAACTTTTCACACCGATCCGATCCTACTTTTTTGAAACTCTACCGATCCGATCTAATTTTTTTGGAGAGTCAACCGATCCGATCCAATTTTTTTGGAGAGTCCAGCGATCCGATCCAATTTTTTCGGCGGGTCCACCGATCCGATCCAAAAAATGTTTCGAACGTGCCGACACCTGCTCACAACCTCTTGAATTTAATTTTGAAGCAGGTTTTTTGAAGGGTGGTCGTCGCAATTGAAGGATTTTTCGATGGCCAATTGTCGCAAAAGTACAAATGGTGGGACCAAATATTATCTCTCTGATATATTCAAAAAAACTTGCATCCTTAAATAAAATCAAAGGCGACCGATAGCTCACCTAATTTTTAACGTGCTTACAAAAGTGACAGTATAATTTTTGAAAATGTATCTACTCCAAGAGTTTTCAACAATGATTCATTACTTAAATTGACCGGCCAGAACTTGGCACAAAAAGTTTTGGCTAAAATTCTTGGATTTTTCTACAGAATCACAAAAAAACAATTTTCACCTTATGTCAACAAGTGCACAATACTGGTTTTTGGTGATTCTGAAGCCAAATCCAATAATTTTTAGCTAACTTTTTCGTTTTGATCTGCGTACGTTCTGTCTGGTTTATTTAAGGGGGTTCTATAGGCAGCCCATATCTTTTGTACTGAAAATTATTTTGACTGGATTTTATAATTTTTGATCTCCACGTAGATTGTTTAATTATATAAAGAAATTAAAATTTGTAAAAATTCAACAATCTGGAATTTTTTGATAAAATTTGAAACAAGCTTATTTTGAGTATATAGGTTCTAAAGGCAAGTCGTATCTTTTGAACTAAAAGAGCTAAAGGTCTAATTTTATGATTTCTGAACTCAACGTGGCTTTTTTAGTCATAAATCGTAAAAAATTACCAAAATTTTTTCGAAAAAATATTAAAATTTTTTCTGAGTGTCGAAAATGAAAAATATTTTCTGCTCTAGCGCTCGAACGGTTGAATATTTGGTCAAAGTTTATAATACCGTTTCCAGAAACATTCAACTTACGAATCGTTTGGTCTTGAAAAAAACCTGATTGGACGAAATGGATGTCAAAAATAAATTTTCAAATCGTACTCCTGGGAGCTGAAAAATGAAATCGTTACATCAGGCATAACAGTTTTGTTAACAATTATTACGAAAAACTATAGTGCACGGAAAAATAGTTTGCCATGTAGCATGAAAAAAATACATTTTTCCATGGCCTAAATAGCAAAAAACAGTCCTTTTCGCCAGCTTTGATACCTTTTTAGTAAGAAAATTGAAAAAAAAAATAATAATTTTTTCCGCCTTTGAATTCGCAGATATTGTCAAATTTTGAAACATTTCCCAAATAGGACGAAAAAAATACAGCTTTTTCAAGAAATTCTTTGCTCCTGGTTAACCTCATTTACCGGTTGGTTCAACATGCTATCTCAAAAATATGAGTCAAAACGTCTTTCAGAGATTACGAACTATCTTATCA
This sequence comes from Oikopleura vanhoeffeni, assembly GCA_004367855.1. Classification (NCBI taxonomy): domain Eukaryota; kingdom Metazoa; phylum Chordata; class Appendicularia; order Copelata; family Oikopleuridae; genus Oikopleura; species Oikopleura vanhoeffeni. Next base: position 585,928 of record SCLH01000255.1, on the reverse strand, counting down.
AAATGTTTTATCCACTTCCTATGTCTATGCCGAGAAAAATAAGCAATTCAAAAAGTCCGTTTTGCCTATAGAACCCCCTTTAGTTATAAATCATTGTTGTACTTTGTAAACGCTAGGAGGAGATACATTTTGAAAAGATTATTTGGTCACTTTTGTAAGCACGTGTCTGATTGGTCGAGCAATCCATCACTTCTGATTTTTTTATAGGATGCAAGAATTAACTGTCAATATCCCTTTATCACCTTTTGCATGATCTAAGAGATGTTGGTTGAGGGAGCCAATCCTAACACTCCTAAGCAGGGATGGGCGTCCGAGCTAA
>SCLH01000255.1:561856-585590 GCA_004367855.1 Oikopleura vanhoeffeni | reverse complement strand
TGTTTTTGGAGACGGTATTATAAACTATGACCAAATAATTAACCGTTCGAGCGCTAGAGCAGAATAAAATTTTTATTTTCGACACTCAGAAAAAATTTTAATATTTTTTCCGAAAATTTTTGGTAATTTTTAACGTTTTTTTGAGTTTATATGACTAAAAAAGCCACGTTGAGTTCAAAAATCATAACATCAGACCTCTAGCTCTTTTTAGTTCAAAAGATACGACTTGCCTATAGAACCTATATACTCAAAATAAGCTTGTTTCAAATTTTATGAAAAAAATTCCAGAATGTTAAATTTTTTCAAATTTTTATTCTTTATATAATTAAACAATCTACGTGGAGATCAAAAATTTTAAATCCAGTCAAAAATATTTCAGTACAAAAAGGATATGGGCTGCCTATAGAACCCCCTTAAATTAAGATATAATTGAAAAAAAATTTAGCAGAAATTTTTTTGCGGTTACTACCTTAGTTTAGTGAAAAAATTATCAGTTTCCAAATTTTCGATCCTAAGATTTCATAAAATAAAATTCCTTTACTGTTGGTTCTGTCTATAAAGATACCTTTTATAAGGACAATTTCTTAATTTTTTTAGAGAATAATATGTTGGAAATCAGCTCAGGAACAATATGGGAAAATTTTGAGAAAATTTCACCTGTCCTTATAGACAGAAACCACACTATTATTTTTAATGAACCCTGTTAAGACAAATATAACGTTGAAAGAAATCTTGATTTGGGTGGTGGCCTGAATATTATAACGGGACATCAGATTGCAGCAGAAGGAGATTTAAATATTCCATTATCGAAAATGGAAGAATTTGAAACTTTTGACGAAACTTTTATTTCTGAACAATTAAAAATTCGTTATTATAATCATAGACGTGTTGATGTCACAAAAACTCAGTTTATGTCGATAGATAATCTTCTTCCCAAATCTAAAGCGCTAGGTGGCGGAATGAATCTACAAGATGATGAATTTAGTGGCACAAATTCTGACAAGAACTTTGAAATTGAAGAAGAGATTGTTGAAGAAGGAATGGTTAGAATGAATCACATATTTTTTGTATTAAGGGGATGGTGGTTTCTACATTTTCTGCAGTTATTATGTCATAAAAATGCACCAAATCGATTGTAATTCATTTAAAAAACAAATTAACCCGAAAAAAATCGAAATTTTGGGATTTTTTTAAGTACTTTTATCTACAAAGTCGATTAACTTTTAAATTTTGCTAAAATTATGCAACATTATCGGCAGTTTTGAAGTCAGTAAAAGCAGGACTTTAATTTGAGCTCATTTTCGATTTCATCCGACAAAAAAAATTCACTTCCGGGTTACTCAAGTGAAAAATTCTAGAGTTTGCGCACTGTAATCAAAAATTCAAAAACTAGAATTTGTTTGGCTTTTTATTATCTTACTTTCAAAATGATAAAAAATTCAAAAAAAATCAAAACAAGGGAGGAGATAGGTTTACAAGGACGAAAATGGTTAAAATCGGCGGTTTTCAGGGATTCTAGAAAATGTGTGACGAAATTGAGAAAAATAAAAAACTAGAATCTTTAAGTTTACTAAGTTCCTATATCTGTGGTGAATATCAAAGCTTTTGATTAAAAACCCAGGGACGAGATAGGTTTTCAAATATGGAAAGTGTGCCGTGTTACAAACATGGTACAAGGAGTGTAAGGCCGAAAAAATTTTCGTCAGTCTGATTTTTGAGATTAAGGTGGGATCTACAATCTTGTATGTTCAGAATTACTGAGATATTTTCCTATTTTGCGCATGATCACCTTGAATATGTCAAATTAGGAACCACCATCCCCTTAAGTTTTCAAAATGTATTTCTAGGAACTCATATCACAAAATTTGAACAGAAATTTCGGCCGTAAAAGCTACCCAATGTCCTTAATTTTGAAGATTTTACGACCTTTATCGAGTTACTTTTTTGCTCGGGAGGCCTGGCTATACATAAGTCTGGGCTAAAAATCAATAGTTTTCGGCCAACTTTAAAAAAACTGATGTCTGATTTTTTAAGATGAGTCACATAAAAAAAGATAGTTCGGTACTGGTACATTCGATCTTTCTGAAATTTTAGGCCATAATATAACCTTTTCACTCCCGTAGTGGCCGACTATTTCTTGACCCGTAGTGACTTCTGGTCATGCGTCACCAGACGTTATAAATCAAGCATATAAGAAGATTCATTATCAACATATATTTTTTCTTTGTTAATGATATAATTCAAATAATTCTCTACAGTCCTATAAAAACAATTTGTAAAAAAATAGTAAAAAGGCATCAAATGTGAATAATAAATTTAAAACCTCTCTTTGTAATACGAATTTAGGCCTAATTTTATATTTTGAAATTTGTATTATTAAACCATCACCAATTTGGATGCTGAATCTGCAAAAATAATTTAAGGTTTTTATAAAATTTTCACAAAATCAGCTTCTTTAAAACAAAAACAAAAACTATTTTTGATGACTAATTTGAGATGAACGCGATCAAATTCATCGTTTACATCAAACTCCGTGTGTGGAGCTCTGAAACTTACCAGAACTGGACAAATATGTCTTCTAGTGTAATCGTAAGCCTAGTACGCGAATCCGTTATCCGATTTAAAATATTTTGAGTACTTTTTGAAAAAAACATAGTACTGTGATTTCTGTCTATAAGGACAACCTCTGTTAGGACAATTTCGGGAAAATATGGCCAAAACCTATGTTTTTTTATTTTGGTCCGTCCCTCTATAACGACAATTTGGGAAAAATAATCAAAAGGGTATATTTTCAAAAATTTCTATAGAACACCTCTTTTTCTTAAAATTTTTGGGTGAAGAGCAAAAAAAAGGTCTTCAAATAATATTCATCAAAAACGTATATAATTCACAAACATTTTGAGTGAAAAGCAAAAAAAAACAAAAATTTGGGAAAATTTTGCTAAAGACAAATTGGGAAAATCTCACTTCTCCTTAAAGACAAAAAACACAGTACCGAAATACGGTAATTTGAGAAAGCACTCAAATAACGCCAAAAAGTTTTGAGGATGAACTTCAAACTTTTCAAGACTTTTTCTCATTACAGCAAAGTCCAAATAAAATCACGTGACGAAATAATTGCTAAATAAGGTTTGGAATATGTCACGCCAAAGTAATCCTTATGTCTTGAAAAATAAGATCACGTCACGTTTTTGGAAAATGCCGTTATGTTCAAAATTTTTAAATTAGGTGTTTATTCGGCCTCAAAATTTTTCGGCGTAATTTGAGTACTATTTGTGTACTCAAACCAAAACCTTATTTATTAATTTGAAGGTCACGTGATTGTTTTTGGACTTCGCCGTAATGGAAAAAAATCTTGAAAACTTCTGGAGATGCTCCTCACTTTTTTCAAAAAGTGATTTAAGCAATCAAAAAAAATACTATTTTGGCCAATCTTATTTCTTGAATAAGTCACGTGATCAATTTAGGGCTATGGCGTTTTCAAAAAAAATACGCACAAACGTCAATTATTCAAATAGTTTATCAATCACTTTGTAAATGTTCATTCATAAATGATTAAGGGTCCTAAATTGCAATTCAAGAGCCGTTTTTGGATTTCCGATTTTTAACTAGTTAATTTTAACTGGAGTAATTTTCGTTGTTTATTTCTTGCGAAACACCGATAATTTTTGACAACTGTCCGGTGAAACGGATATCGAAAAATCCGGTTCTACATCATAAAATTAATATTATGACTTTAAATATCAGAAAGATCGAATGTGCTAATTGGCCCGACGTCAAACTCCGTTTTGATTTAAAATAACGAGCCTACTAAGGGTTTTATCGTCAAAAATCCAAATTTCGAACAGTTTTCGAAAAAATTTCCGATTTTTTTTTTTTAGTAGAATTCGAAATTGCCTAAAACGTCCACTCATCTTTTTATTTGATCTGCTATTATTGAACTATACTGAGCGAAAAACGGCCAAGGCTTTTTTCCGTGTTTTCCAAAAAATTGAGCTTTGAGGAAGAAAAAAGACAAATTTTTCAAATATATCTTTAAAATTATGTTTAATTAATACTACATACTTAGCGTGTCCACCATTAATTTCGACTTATAGAAATATTCGGTGGATTGTTCTGAAACTTCTTGGGGATGAATAATATATATCAAAATTGAAAAAAAAATATGAAAAAAATTTTTGGTAGTCACGTGATCAAAATATAGCGATTTTTCGTTTTTTCTACACAAACTAGTAAATGCCGATAATTAATTCTAACGTGTCGATTTTTGCCCAAAATCGATTGGTGGACACGCTATACATACTGTATAGTTATATGAGTTTTCTATTCAACCATAATTTTTTTTTTAATTTTTAGAAATAGATGCGGAATTCCATTTTCAAATTTTACTACCGTTCAGTTGATGTTTAATGGTAGATGATAATATTTCTGAAATCAATATTATAGAGATAAATTTATCTTAACTACTTTGGTATGACTGCAGAAAATGTAGGAGCAGGGATACCCTTAAATTCAATAAGCGAAAAACGCGTCAAAAAGCGAAAATTGTATGACATCGTTTTTTTCAAAACGACCTCTATGTGCAATAGTCCAGCGAAAAAATTGAAGAAAATTAAATTCAGTTAAGGCGCTCATTGGTTGGTGAAATTACCTACGGGAAAAAGTATTGTATTTCACGCCCAAGTTTTTTCAGATAAACTGCATTTTAATTGCTTTATCTAACCATACAAAGGCCACGAAAATTGTGTTTCGCCATGGATTTTAAACGGAGAGGTCCAATTAACAAAATGCATAAAAACTTTGCGCAAAGACGCCCGACCTTGGTGTAGTCTAGACGAAATCTTCCAAGGCAATTTTGAATTTTGCCCCGAAACGTTGGAAGAAATCATATCCAGAGAAAATGTTATAAAAAGTGATCTGTTAGTGTCCGAAGCAATGTCGTTGGTCGGCGGATGGGATAGTAGGAGATCTCTTATTAAGCAAGGTTATGAAAAACTTGATGAATCTTATCAATTAGGAAACCTCAATACAACTGGTTTTCTTGCCTGGGCGAAATTAGGTAATTTTCAGAATTTAGAAAAATGATATTTTCGAAGCCCTTTAAGGGGGTGCCATAAACCCAGCAGACTGGAGTCGTTATACTTACGAAATAATAAGTCTGTATACTTTTTTTATGCTTATTATAGTTAGCTTGAATCGATATAAATATGTTCAGCTCTGATAAAATTATTTTTATTCAAATTTTAGGAAAGAGTCTGAGTTCGAGTTTTCATTTTTGAAAATCGTAAAAATTTAAAAAAAATTCAAACTATTATGAAAATTTTCCGTATTTGTTGTCCAAATTTTTTTTGTTTTGTTTTATTTACAAATCGTGGGTAAAAACTCGAAAAATAGCCATTTAACTTTTTTTCATGCATGTCTTAACATATTTTTCTGACTGCTGTTTAAAAAATCATAATATGTTTATTTGTCATTTTTTGTCCGACTTTTTTAAAAAAAATGAAAATTTCGCAAATCAAGTCCAATTTTATTAGTTGATTTTTGAAACTCCCCCATAAAAAATCAGGCAGAATCACATATTAAATGTTTTGGTATCTATTAAATAATCCGTAATCGCTTCACACTAATGAGTTGGTCGCGCGATTTTCAATTCTAACTACGATGAAATTTTAACCCAACTCGGTGGTCACTCGATAAGTGCCATTTGGCACTAAATATTGAAAAATTTTAATGGCTGGCAAAAATTCCAATAAAATTGTGGGTGTTATAGGCGCCCATTTCTTTAGATAGTAAGAACATTTTTTTAATATCAAAACGCAATTGAAGGTCACATCTTTGTATCTCAAAAAAGTGTTTTCTCTACTTTGCCATTTTTAAGCCATTTTTCATGGAAAAAACTTCATATCAAGGGAAAAAATTTTTAATAAGCAACATAAAAACAAAGACTTTTTTAGCGCCATAAAACAACCCGACAATGTCTGAAATTTATAATACGTCTTTAAAAAAACATCTGTAGTCGAGTTTAGTTTTGGAAATGGATGCTACCGGTAAAAAGTGGTTGTTTTTATATTTTCCCAGATATTAGTTATGTTAAGTAAAAATAAACGTCTTGCAGAAGGACACTTTTATTGAAGATAAAAAAATAAAAAAAAATAAATTTTCACTTTTTTTTCTTTCATTTATCGCTCCTGAAAAATGTACCATCTGCAGGACTTATGGCACCCCCTTAATAATGTTAGATGAAAACCAATGATCATAATCGGTGAAAATATTTGAAAACATTTAGTCTGACCGATTCTCGCGCCACGCACCAAAGCCTTCTGATTTCCTCTTGTGAAACGGTCGACAATTAGTGGACGATATATATCAATTACGGGGCTCCGTGTCCTTTTCTTACTAAGTTTTTGAGCAAATTTTCTATTTTACTTTCGGCTTTAAAAACAAACAACTCATCCGATAAACATTCTAGATAGCTACAGGGGTTGTGGGTGTAAATAAAGCAAGAGTGAAAGAAATTGCTTTCCTTTATTATGAACCGTGGAAAAAAAGATTCATGAAAAAAAATAATGACGCCTGATTGGGACAAAGCACGCAAAAGTGTTGATTGGCTTAGAGGTTTTTTGCGTGGGCGTTTTATTCTCACTCATACTCATTCTCACATACTCGCAAGCTCAAAATTAATTATTAACATGAACTTTTTTCACGATAAACAAACGAGAATAATTTTTCAACGAAATAACCGGACAAAAAATATAACAATAGTCCGTAGGTCATACATTTTATGTTTTATTCAATTTTGAAACATTATTGACCGACCTATTCCGAATTAAAGAGAATTCTATTAATTTGTACCGCATACAAACAACAAGAGAATAATTTTTTCAACGAAAATACAACGGACAAAAAATATAACAATAGTCGTAGGTTTCATAAAGTTTAATGTTTTATTCCACATTGAAAACAAAATTGACCGACTTTATCCGATTTTTGTGTGACATTGAGAAAACATATTTTAACTCAGTTTTTCCACATCCGGTAACCGTGCCATCCTTCACCCGAAATCATAAAAAGTTACTTGCAGGTGATAGAGAAGGTTTTAGTCTCCCTTATTATTGTTCTCATCTTATCTTATCTGCCCGTGTATCAACCCTTTCCAGTCCAGCTGGAGAGAGGGCTATTTTCCCCACGCAATTCCAACATTCTACACCCACAACCCCTTAAAAACTGAGCACAAATATCTTGTGAAAAATAAAATAAAAAAATTGGTTCGTCGGACTAATTTATTTCATCTTTTTCTGAGATTACTGAAATTGTTAAATTACTAGTTTTTCTTTAAAAAGTTGGTAACAATCGTCGGATTCAGACCAATTTTTTAAATTCAATTATCAACCAGATAATTGTGCTCTGTTTAAGCTATCTGAGAATTCAATCAGATGAGTCGTTTGCAAAAGCTGAATTAAATAAAAAATTTTGGCTAAAAATCTAGAGAAAAGGGACCAGGAGCCCCCGTAATCGATATAAGGCTATTATACATCTAACATCACGTAAGAGTGTGTGTGTTTATCAAATTAAGGTACAATTTTATAAATTCCCCGTGCGCACCATACGGTTCCTTATCAGAAACTTACCAAGAGTATGTTGATTTTCTCCCGATCTTGATTTTAAAAACAAACTCGCTCTCGCAACTCTGAATGTCGGCTCAATTTTCCTCCACAGCAATACAACTGAGTTTTCACTCACTGTCCCCTCGGTCACTGGCTTGGCATAAGTTTCAAAATTTTCTTTTATCACGTGTTTTAACAGCCTCAAATCATGAGTTGACAANCGATAACATTCTTAGATAGCTTAAACTAAGCACAAATATCTTGTGAAAAATAAAGTAAAAAAAATTTGTTCGTCGGACTAATTTATTTTATCTTTTTTCTGAGATTACTGAAATTGTTAAATTACTAGTTTTTCTTTAAAACATTGGTAACAATCGTCGGATTCGGACCAATTTTTCAAATTTAATTATTCACCAGATAATTGTGCTCTGTTAAAGCTATCTAAGAATTCAATCGGATGAGTCGTTTGCAAAAGCTGAATTAAATACAAAATTTTGGCTAAAAACCTAGTAAAAAGGGACCAGGAGCCCCCGTGATCGATATGCGCTATATCGATTTTTTAAATATTTATGTTTCTCAGTATTGTAGACTTTTCAGCTGAAACTAAGGCCGCAGATGTAAGAATCACCTTCAGACAAAAGTCTTCACGATCAGGGTTTTTCACAAAAGTTATTACAGTAGAGTGTCTTTAGTAGGACGGACCCTTTGGACGCATTTTTTTCAAAAGTTTGTCCCTATGTCTTTTAAGGACGCAGACAATTATTCTGGAGTTTGCCGGGAGCGCTATGAGGACGAACGTTTTTTTTATAAGGACGCACTTTTTTTGACGGAACTTTGCCTCCTGCGTCTAAGTACGCAAAAGCTGTGAGGTGCGATTAGGTCGAGCGACTTATTCGCGCCATATGCGAAATATCTGACTAGAAATGTCGGCAACGTAGTGTAGTTGGTTAATTAACACGATAATAGCATGATGATAGAGCCCCAGGTTCGTGCCCCAGCTCGTCTTTCCACCATTTTCAAGAATAATGATACCTTACAAAGCCGATATCGGATCGTCCTACTAAAGACACTCTACTGTACTTATAACTAGGTAGCGAACCGGGCAAAAATTTAACTTTTGAAATAGGGGATACTCAGGGTGCGCAGGTTTTTACTTTTAATTGCCGGTTAGATATCGTGCATTTTAATTTTGTAATTCATGCTTCAAATGAATGAAAAAGCCTAGTTCTAAAAGCTCACATGGCCCTTTTTTGAAATTTTGTGTTTGGGTCTCAAAAAATCGATCTGAATTTCCGACTTTTTCCAAAAAATTTTGAGCAAAAAACAATGAAAAATTGAATTTAAAACTTTTCAGGGAAATATTTAGAGCTCAAAGTGTTAATTCACAAAAATAATAGTTATAAAACATTTCTAGATCAAAAATGGTACCGTTAATTCCAAATCCTCCTTAATTTTACCTATAAATTCAACCCCCGAAAGATCGACTTTTCCTTAAAAAAATCTTAAAACTGAAAAAAATCATATAAGTAAAAAAACTCGGTGGAAAATTCTCTACAGAATAGGTGTATCAAAAAGTATTATACGCGAAGCTGAGATATCGAGGCCCACTTCCTTAATGACCATATTATTCGGGATCTCTTGGTAATTTCACGCTAGTATGCAAGATGTCGAAGCGTTGGCGGACGGAGAAGACTATAATTTTTGCTTAGGTAGCTTTTTTTTAGGGGAACTCACCCTTGTCGGTCGAAAAAAACAAAAAAAATTCCGTATCACAAATTTACTTGGCTCCATCATACAAAAAAGCGTTTGTCGATATCTCTTATGGCCTTCGAGTTATTCGACCGACAAGGGTGGGTTCCCCTAAAAAAAAGCTAACTTAACGAATTTCGAACAAAAAATAAACTAATTTTTTATAATTTTATGCCCATGAGATTCCAAAAAATAATACAAAAAAATCCCTGGGATGTATTCATCCTGTGAGGTCAAATAATGTATGTCAACTGTTATGAATAAGCCAGAAAGTTTTCCGGTTCGCTCCATACTGATAACTTATATAAGTTATGAGTCAACTGGGTCAACTTAAATTTTCAAGAAAAATTTCAAAAAAAATACAAGCTTTCTCTCAAAATCAATTTTTGTAATTTCTTTTACGTAGTGACTTGATTCCCATCAAACTTTTGTTAGAGTTGCGCCGAAGTCGTGCGAAAATTTTGCTTTTATTTATAGCTCTAGCGCTATTTCTCGATTTTAAGAGCATGTTAAGCGACTTTTTATATGGACAAAACCACTAAAATTTAGCCTTTTCTTATCGACAGATTGACAATTTTTGACCATCTGATTATAGTTTTCAAGATTTAGATTATGATTATTATTTAGGTGGATTTTTCTTGCCATTGAATATCAAAGATGCAAAATCTATGGCGGAAGATGGTGCTGCAAGAGGTCGCCCAATGGATCAGGCTGTTTTAGGTTTTATGCATTCAATCGGCGTTGGATTCCCAGCTGACCAAGTCGCGGATAAACATATTGAAAACATATTTTGAGATCATATCGGCGTCTTTTTTTTAGCGCAATGTAAAAGATAGTGTCAGTTGCAGCGAATGTTCTCGGAGATGGCTCATCGGAGATTCCAGAAATTTCAAATGTATACGACAGCTAAAAAGCTCTTACGTGCTCTTACGTGTACGTGCTCTCGACCAGGTTTCTTAGGAACCAGAACAAGGGCTTACCTGTAATTGCTGGTCAAATCTTAACCCCGGTTTCTCGAGAACTGGATTATATTTGCATTTGATTTTCCATCAAATGTCTTGAAATTTTTCGGCGATCATCATGAAGGGTCAAATTTTGTCATATGACACCAATTGGGTCAAATTTCGAATTGGCGGTATAAGGTCATATTGCACGTCAGTCGAAAGATAATTTCATTGCGATTCCAAAAATATATTTGAAAATATGGGGTGTAAATGACCCATGAGAGACAAACAAGAAATATTCATTTGGAACAGCTATCGTAAAATTCTCGAGAATTGGACCATTAATGCCTATTCGGAATCGGACTATTCTGAATCGGATGAGCCATCTCCGAGAACATTTGCTGCAACTGACATGTCACTACCTTTACATTGCGCTAAAAAGACGCCATATACAATAATATAATAGACCCATTATACAATACTGTAATTTCAGGGTCAAATTAAGGAATAAAAAGCCAGTGGGGTCAAATTCAATAATTACTCACTGCAATATGATTTTTCTCAGGCATCAAATAATATCGAGTTTTACGGTACTTGACGAGCCTTGTGAAAGAAAGAATTCTCGCTGGTCAAATGATTTTGGTCATCTGAACTGAAATTTGACAAAAATTAACACTTTAGTGAAATTTAATTTGAAAACTGGTAATTTAAATCGCTATCACGAGATATCCTTGATAATATGTTTTTCTTCCCAAGTTTAATTTTTTCCAAATGACTTTTGTATTTACATTTCCGATATAAATTTTCGAAAATAATATTTATCGTTAAAAATAAGTTCTATTTTTCGAAAGAATTACCGATTTCAAAAAATAATTTTGTAATTTAAAAAATTTTAATATGTCTGATTTTTAGCAACGATAATTAATGTAGATCCGTGTTTTCAGGAAAAGCACTAATTTATTTATCATTTGCTGCTGCTGGAGGATCTCAACCAGCTCAAATGGCACTGGGGTATCGATACAGAAAAGGATATGGTGTGAAAGCGAATTGTGAAACCTCTCTTAGATTTTATCAAGATGTTGCGCTAAGAGTGGTCACAAACCTTTCATTTTCTGGTGGGACTGGCAAGGAAAGAGCTCAAAAAGTTTAAATATTATAATTTATTTTAGAAATACGAATTTGAGTAAAAATCAAGATTTCAAATTTAAAAGCATTTTCTCTAAAAACTGAAAGTTCACACATTTTTACTTTTAAGTTGTGTTGTCTGAGACCACTGGTCTTTCAGTTTTTCTGATTAACATGATATCTGTTAAATTTTTTGAAGTCGGTTCTGCAAAACTGGCACATGCTTTGTGGCCAATTTTTGACAATTACTGTGAAATGTTTGCTGTAGCATGTCACATTTTTGCTCCCATTCTTAGTTTTTTTGCAGAAGCTACTCTCCGCCAAACAAAAGGTTTAAATTTGGCAAACACGTAGGTTTGAACGTTTGGATTGGCGGACGTGATGACGCACTTTTTCTTAAAAGATTACCCCAGCGTCTAAGGACTCGAAAGCCTAAGTCGGATCTTTCTACTAAATACACTTCACTGTAGCACAACTTTTCGTCCTAAATTTGTCGGAAAAAACCAAAACTGTTATCTTACCTAATTAAAGTTTCATTTGACAAAAATTTTATTGTCAATCATTTTCTCTTGAAAATTTGCCTAGTCCAGTATATTTTTAAGTATCAGGTTCTCTGATTTAGAAGATGAAAAAACTGTTATTTGACTCCTTGGAATCGCTACTATGTCGCTAGTATGTCGTTTTCTAAGAACCGGCGTTTCAAAATTTTACCGGAGATCTGGCGAAGTAAAAAAATGGTCAATCAGTTTTGCATTTAAGGTTAACCTTTTTCATTTTTTTTTAAATTTCAAACCACTCAAAATTATGGTCATCGAAATTATTTTCCAAGTAAAAAGAGACAAAAACCGTCCGCAGATTAAATTTTAATTTTGAGCTTTTCAAAGGCTAAACTGCCCCTTGAGTTTCTCCGAGAGCAAACGTTAGACGAAGCTGGTTTACATGATATGAATATTCTCAATTATTATGAACTTTTGGTTACTCAAGGCGATTTGAACGCAATGTTCCAACTTGGAAATCTATTAGTTGAACGAGGATACGAGCCCGATTTACGAAGGGCAGCAGATTTATTCCGAAAGGCATCAGGTATGAAATATTTTTACTAGAGTAGAAAAAACGCAAAATTTGTTGACAGAAAGTACTTTAGAAAAAACGATGGATTTTTTTGGTTTGCATTTTGTATAGAATTTTGATTAAAAAAAATCAATTGGTATGAAGAAATTGGAATTTGGGGAAGTCTTTTCCTGGACTTTAAACGGACAGGGTAACGATTTCTACCTTTCCGTTTAAGTCACATCACTGTAGTAATTTCAATAACGTTTAACCAATACTGCGTCTCCTGAGTAAATTGATATCAGGGAAAACGAAAAAGGCCCCCCCCCCAATTTTTCAAAAATGCCGACAGGTGCCGCTAGAGTGCAAAGTTTTGCATTTTTCGGAAATACAGTATTTTCACCGATTGTTCGTTTCCGTAAGTAAATCAATATGAGGAAAACGGAAACGATTTTAAAAATACTTTAAAAAGACCACAGGTCACCTCAAAATTTCAGTATTTTTTAAATTGTCCAGGGTTAATCAATACCACAAAATAGATAAGAACCTTTAAAAAATTACCACAAGTGTTGCTACCCATGATAAAGAGAATATTGATTATAAAACGAAAATAGCATATTGATAATAAGCCAAATTTTTTCATTAAAAATTAATTTTGTTTTCGAAATTTCTTTTTAGACGAACTTCCCGCTGCTGCTGCTCGTCTTGGTCGCTTGTATATGGATGGTCGTGGATATCCAAAAAATAATAAACTGGCATTTGATTGGTTGAAAAAAGCTGCAGATAAACAGAATCCTATGGGTCTTACTTATCTTGGAGTAATGTACGAATTGGGTATGTATGGTGAAGGCCTTTATGGTGCAAATTTTGTTGGAGGAAAAGCTGCACAGCCAAAGTATCAAGACGCTTTCAAATATTATAAACAAGCAGCTGATTTAGGCACAGGGATTATATCTTTAGTGATAATTTTCGTTAGAAATTCGGTATTTTTTTTACGAAATTATGGTACAGTCGTGTTTGTGTATAAGTATATCATCTATAAGGACATAACAGCCCAAATTTGGCCGAAACGTACATTTTTTTAAATTTTTTAACAACGCAATTATCTATAAGGACAAAACGGCAGAAATTATGTTTATGTAGTGAGTATAATAGTTTGAATTTTCTTCACTATATTAAAAAAATATTTTTTGGAAACAAAATGTGACTGATTTATTTCAAAGTTTTTTGAGAAGTGGGTTAAAGTCATGCGAACATTGAGCTTTTTTCGATTTTCTGAGCACAATTTATCTATAAGAACAAATGGAGATTTTTCAAAACGGCATTTGGTTTAACTTTTCCTTATCGACCAACAAGAGAGTATAGATTTCTGTCGACAAAATGTTTGGGCGATTTTTTATAATATAACTTTTCAAGCTACGTGCCACTGCGTTTTTTCGATTTTAAGTATTTTACCGGTAAGTTCTGATGTTTCTTTCGATAAACCAATAATTTGGGTAAATTTCCGGAAATCGACAAAAAAGCTATTCTTCGAAAAAAATGCTGCCCTATTTGCACTTTTAGAATTGAACAAATTTCTTCAGAGAAGTAAAATATGAATTTACGTGTTTCATTTTCTAATTTTTTTGCTATGATACCAGGTTGTTAATTTAACACAAATCTATCAAAAATTTGTATTTTTGTGAAATACGTTTCTTATTACACACTTTTGTTCTCAAAATTGGTAGCAAAAAATTGTTTCTGTGAAAAGTATATTTTTTTCGTTTTTTTTATAAAAGTTTTAAATTACATTTTTTCTTAAATATACCTTCACCCAAAAAAACTGAGAATAGGTAAATAATGGTGATATACACTGAACGATGATAACTCCTGTAAGGCTACCCTGAAGCTCAATATCGTATAGGTGTTTGCTATCTTCATGGTTATGGAACTAAACAAGATATTCGTGCTTCTGTCAAAAATCTTCAACTTGCTTCTCAACATCAAAACCTTCGCGCAATAATGCAACTCGCAGAAATGCAATCTAGCTACGGATCGAAAAGTTTAATCAAATATTGGCTAATTTTTAGCTATGTATAAAATCTTGAGCAGAATTTCATGCCTTATCCGAAAGAATACTTAAGTAGCTTTATTAAAAGCAAGATATTCCCAAACGAATTTCTGCATCCAACAGTCAAGAAAAAACTCAGTGACCAAATTTTTTTCATGTTTAACCGAAAGTCCGGTAATCCCGGAAATCAACCGGTAAAAATATCGGTTCTGAGATCTATTTTGGAATCTAGTACAGCTTTTCGTCAGAAATTTTTGGATAATTTTTTTTTTGTAATTTAACACCCTCAAAAAGTTTTAGAAAAACAAAACATCTGTATTTGGTGTGATATGACAACCAAAGCTTATTTATGTGAACCTGAAGATTTCAAAAAGTACAAAACCCTGCTAACTGTCTGCGTTTATATAGACAAACAGACAAAAATTGTTGATTTTTTGCCATTTCGAGAAGAAGCTGCCTTTATGCTGACCTTTGAAGTAGTAATCAGTCAACTGGATTAAGTTTCTTTCAAAAAAAATAGATTTAAAAAACAACTATATTTTCAAAAAAAATTCAACTTTTTCTTGAAAATGTTTTTTTTTGCAGAAAAAATATACAGTAAAGTGTCTTTAGTAAGACGGACCCCTAGGACACACTTTTAATCAAAAGTTTTCCCCCATGACTTTTAAGGACGCAGACAATTTTTCTGCAGTTTGCCGGGAGCTCTATAAGCACGAAGATTTTTATTTCGATTACTCGCGCATTTATTTGCATTATAAGCTTGCATCACAACAGTTATCCACTCGACCCTCTGCTTTAAAATCTATATGTTATTCATCTTTAAATTATTCAATATACGTAATCAAGCCATTCTGCCACTTTTTGGTTTGAGTTTCTGTTCAATTATATGGAAAAAAAACCAGAAACCTTCTGATTCGTTTTAATGGTAAATTTCTTCAAAATTTTCGCGTTACATTTAAAAAACGTGTTTTTCGACTTTCTTTTCTTAGTACGCACTTTTTGCCAAAAGTTTTCCAGGGGCCTTATAAGGACGCACTTATTATTGGAAGTTACCGAGCGTCTAAGGACGCTAAGGTCGAAATCGAATCGTCCTACTAAAGACACTCTACTGTACCATCCGACTGATTACTACCATTTCTCAGACGTGCACCTAAGTCATGCGAATATTTGTATTGCATGTTTTAGCTCAAGCACTTTTTTGATTAATTTAAGCGAAGTTGTTTTTTATGAACTCGCTTCGAAATGGACACAACGAAAAAATTAGTTTGTCCTTATAGACACATTTGACAGTAATTTTTTTGTCGATCCGAAATACAGTGGTCGTGGTATTCCCAGAAGTTGCGATGGTGCAGTAGACATGTACAAAAACGTAGCTGAGCGTGGCTTATACGCCAGATTATTTATGATGGCTGGTCACCAATATAAACAGGAAAAATATCAATCTGCATATATTCTTTATTCACTCCTTGGAGAAATGGGTTTCTCAATCGCCCAGCAAAATGTTGCCCAATTACTTGAAGAAAATGACATCACTATTACTGGTGAAGAGAATATTTATCCAAGGGCTCTTTTGAACTACAACAGAGCTGCTGAACAAGGCCTGGTTCTTCATGAATGCCCTTTTCTGGTGTCTTTTTTTCATTTGAAATATGACCCTTTTTTATTTGAAATATAGCCATTTTTATTCATTCTATGGTCAGATATTTTTATGGTCCAGGGATATTTCTTGGGTTCCAATTTTTATTGAAGACAAATTTAAGAATGGCGAATTGAAATTTTACAATAATATTTATATACCAAATATGAAAATTTATGTGTTATCTGCTTTATGAGTCATATAGTTTGATACGTTTGACTGGTAATCTGAAAGAATAACCAGTTATTTTTGCCGTTTCAAACTATTTTACTGACATATGGTATCTAATGGCCATTTTCACAGAAAATCGAGAGTTTTCAAAAATTTTGACTTATTTCAAATTAACTTTGATATAGAATTATTCTATTAGAATAGATATGCAAAAATATAATGTTGGTCAGAATCTTGTGTTTCGATACATATTCGGAGAAAAAAGAACTTAATAATTAAGGGGGTATGGTTAAGGTCATACCAAGGAGTAAAATCGACTTTTAACCCTTGTGAGCATATACCAAAAAGTTCCGTCAAGGCACGAGAGGCACAATTGTACTTTGAATGTTGTTTGCAGAAAGCTTACGGACGTTGCTACTACCATTTTCAGCAGACAGTTGAAATTTCAATTTTTTCTGCATAAAGAAGTTGAAAGGGTAATATTTTTGCAATCCGACATTTTATTCTAGAATTTTATTTGTAGTTCTTGAAATATAGTGAGAAGCAAGGTAAACCAATCACGTGATACAAGGTCAAGTTTGTCTTCAAAAGTTACATTTCTGTCCGAAACGATGCACAAGTATCTGGCCTAGCGTCAAAGTTTTGTCCGCTTGATTTTATGTCATCTATGTGTTTCAGATATAAATTATACTCTCATAAATCAAAAGTCATTTATAAATAAGTCAAAAATTTTGATGGAAAAATCCTGATTTTTGATAAAAAGATGTTTATTTTTCTCTATAAAAGCAGATAATTACACTTTTTCTATTATTTTCAAGTAAATATGGTAATGAAGTACAACTGTTGACAATTTTTGATTGCTTAAGGGGGTGGTGTGGGTGAATTTTGACATTTTGGAGGCTTGGTACGGCCAAACTGATAAAGATGAGGAATTTCTGAGGAGTCAAAATGAAAGATCTATCCTTAATCTCGGGATTCCATTTGCCACTTTAGTACCAAACCAACCAACAACCTAGTTAACCGCGGTTATACACGAGTCCCTCAGCTTTTTTCAAAGAAACAAGGATCCTAGAGCTTATATCGGAAAGTTTTGAGATTTGGTGAGAATCCGGAATATTGTCTGAATTTTAGTGAATGGGGGCTATTTTTTTCGATTTTTGCCTCAGGAGTCAGCAATCTGGTTGAATATGCCAAAAAATGGGGTTTTTCGACGTTTTGATACAAGGCTTTTTCTGTGGAAATGTCAGAAACGTCATTTTCGGAATATAACAAGCTCAATGGTTAATGAACATCGAATGGGGAGTACTTTTTTGAATTTCGGCCTGATTGGCTGTAAATCGACAAAAAAGTGCTCGAAATCGACAATTTTGAACATAAAAGTGAAAATTAGAAAATCTAAATGACACCAAAAGATTTCTTGTATACGATTTACTGGAAACGATATTAGCAACTATGGTCTCATTTTCAACACANTTTGAAAGAAAACATTCTACGATCCCGTTTTTTGCTTTTCTTTTTGAATGATTTCAGGTATGCTTGAGCCACAATTGTTGCTCTGTGCTCACAAGAGTTAAGCGAAAATTTATATATTCTGATAAAATTTTAAATTATTTCACACTTGATTTTTTTCAGAAACTCAATATCTTCTAACAATAAAGTGAAAATTTTTTCAAAAATATAAATAAGAATCGAAAATAAAACTCACTGCGAAAATTGTTTATTTCATGCAGAAGTAATCCATTGAAACTATGACTTATAATAACACGAGCTGGTAAAATCTGTCATCTCAGAAATTTGAATAAATTGCAGCACTTGAAAATTTGTCTAATTTAAGCTGGCGTTCTTGTAACAATAGTCTAATAACTTATAAAATTTTTAATAAATCTTCAAGAGATCGTAAATGTTTACGCAACTTTTGAGAAAAACAATAATTTAGGCAGATTTGGTCATCAACTGTTCTCATAACTAAACATATGTCAAATGTATGTATAATTTTATAAAAAAACTTTAATTTGCTAACATTTCGTTTATTAAAACATTCTCAAAGTAGAGATTTTCTGAAATGAAAAACATAAATGTTTTCATTCTGTGGGCGTTACAAAAAAATTATTAAAAGCCCCATTTTCGAGTAAAATATAAATAAATTTTAGTTTTTGTGGACGTTCAGACAAGGACGGAGAGTTTTGATATAGTTTGCGGCATACAGTATGTCACATACTGTATGTGGCATAACGCTCAAAATAATTTTTGAAATTTAAAGTTTTAATCAAAAAATGTGATTGGAAAAGATTGTAAACTAGGGAAGTTTTTTCGGTAGGCTTTCAGCCGTCCGCGTCCAAATATACTATAGAGTAAGGTATTGTGATGTGTGCTTTGGCTTGCAGAAAGGTAGAGTTAGTAGTGTAGTAGAGCTAGCGCTGCAATAGGCCTAGTCTTGTAAATAAATAAAAGTCTAGTACTGTTCGA
Organism: Oikopleura vanhoeffeni; assembly: GCA_004367855.1. Classification (NCBI taxonomy): domain Eukaryota; kingdom Metazoa; phylum Chordata; class Appendicularia; order Copelata; family Oikopleuridae; genus Oikopleura; species Oikopleura vanhoeffeni. The sequence continues at coordinate 566,795 of SCLH01000255.1, read as the reverse complement.
TACTGTATTTTTAAATTATGTATACTTAATATATTTGAGATGTTATATTGATAAAGTTTGCATAAGTTCACTGAGAGTGTAGTTTTCTTTTAACATTAATGAAACTTAATAATTTATTAAACTTAAGTTAATAGCTTATTTAACTTAAAGTTAATAGCTAAATTTATGTTAAATGAATAATATTTTAAATCAGGCCAATTCGAGATTATGATTTTCAAATTACCGGTAACAATCTACGAAACCAAAAAATCATTTTTAGATTTTGAAATGAAATAAATCAGACTTTCAAATTATAACAGTAGTTTGAATTTGGATTTGAATTTTATACCAGCTCAGAACTGAGTTTTTATTCGAGTGAATTTACCTTTTTTAATTTATTTTTCATGACGGTTGCTTACAAAAAAATTTAAAAAAATTAATCCAGCGTAAAAAAGAAAGAATTAAAGAGAATAAGAATTAATTTCGGAAAAAATACAGTTTATTCCGGAAATTAAAAGAATAACAATCAATTTCATAATTTAATAGGAATAATTAATAAGAATATGATTAATTTTCGAAATACATTTTTTTGATAACTTTACTAAAAAGATTTGAAGCAAAAAAAATAAAAAGATTCATTGCAAATTAAACTTTTACTCGCGGCTGGAACAGGTGACCACCTGCAAAAATAAACTATGCTTGATATTATCAATACATTATCAAGCATTGGCGCTGATTTTCTTATGCCAGAAAAAATTCATTCTGATAATGAGTTGGCAATTTTAAAAGCTATTAAATTACATTTCCCGGAAACGACTATAACAACTTGCCTCTTTCATATAAAACAATCTTGGAAAAAATACCTTAATAATCTTGGTCTTAAAAATCGCAGTACTGTACTCAATTCTTATATCAAAACTATTTATGGACTTTTATTTTGTAATCAATCCTGTCCTGTTCAGTATGATCTTAGCATGAAACTTTTAACGACTCTTGAGGAATTTTGCGAACTTTTTTTGGTAGGACATGAAGCCTTAAATTTTAAGAAATTTTTATTTTATATCAAAAATTCATATTTCAAGCCAAACCATAATTTTTTTCTTGGAAATATTTCAAATTTCCATATTGACTTATTAACTGAGGTCACCCCTCAACTGACCAATAACCCCTGTGAATGCTTAAGTGCTATTTTGCAAAATTAGTACAGTTTAGGCCATGTAAATTATAGCTCCATGGTGGCCGGAATTCATGATTTTTTTTCGAAAGACAAAATAAATTGCAAATTTTCAAAGCCGGCTTGAAAATTGCTAAACGTAAAAAAAGTGACCTCAATCGCTTATAAAATTGCAATTTATTGCTCATGAACTCAGAGTTGCTGTTTATCAGTCAACCAATAATTATATCTTCATGCAGGATATTTTTTATGTGCTTTTAAATTCAGTAGAACTGATGAAGATTGTGAGACTCTTTATACTCAGGAATGTCAGGAATGTTATTCCTCAAATTTCTATTCCAATTTTGTATTAAAATTTAACATCACCATGCTTAAAATTTTCTGTTCTTTTCTAAAATCTTTATTATTCTGCTCTAAAATGGAAAATAAAATAAAATTACCAAAATTTAACTTAACTCCCGTCGAGCTGAATATCTCAATGTGATACCACACGGTGGTCCACTTCAGTCAGAATCGTAAATGGCCCTTTAACTTTCATCAAATTGGCTGAAATTTCGGCTGTGAGTTTTAAATCAAAAATTAATCGATTTGAGTCTAATTATTTTTTTTTATTTCCAGGCTTTTAATTGGCTGAAATTCATTTTTTATATTTATGAAAAATAAGTTATATGAGCGTTTTTCTAACAAATTCCAAACAAATTATTTTTATAATTTTTTACCTACCATTCGATTTGTCAGAGCGAGGGGAACATTTTGATATAGGTGGCTTAATTCAGTCATTAACGGAAAGTGTCCAAAAAATAGGCCAATCAGAAGCCTTGAAATAAAAAAAAAAATTTAGACTCAAATCGATTAATTTTTGATTTAAAACTCACAGCCGAAATTTCAGCCAATTTGATGATAGTTAAAGGGCCATTTACGATTCTGGCTGAAGTGGACCACCGTGTACCACACCTTGATTTTTTAGCGACAATAATTCTTGGAATATCATCGAAAGTTATTCTCAAAAATTTTTCCGGAAGAGTAAACAAAAGTGCCAAAAAAAACAAAATGTAGTTCAAGTCAACGTCACTCATTTTTTCATTTAAAATGAATACAGTAAAGTTCAAAGTAGCTAATAAATAAAATATAGATAACATTTTTGGCTCAAATATTTGTCTACATAAATCGAGATTTTACCTAAATAAATTTTTTTCTAAAAATAATTCAAACTGACATTGACGATACAGTGTGTATACTGTATGTCACATGTAAGTATTATGGACTAAATTTTCTAGCAACATTTTTTTTGTTGAAGTCCATTTTCAAGATTTTCTCATTTCAAAATAGTTTGAAATACTTTCGAAATTCGGTTTGATCGTTTAAATCCGGTCTGTTTATTCTTATATGATACGTTTTTGATTGAAGTCTTTCAGTGGTCGAACAAAAGTTTTTCTGAACTACAGCCTGAGTTTTTTTTAATTGGGCAATTTTTTTCTCCAGTCGGCTAGACAGGGAAATTGAATTACCGTCAAAATTGGGCATAACATATGACTCATTAGTAACACGTGACTTTTTGGACGATTTTAATCTCCGGAGAAAAAAATCGCCCAATTTTGATTTAAATAATTTGAACCAATCAGGAACTAGAAGTTCTTTAAGTGTTCAACAATAAAACATTTTTTCCGGAAAAAAATCTCCTAATTGTGATTTATTTTTTTTAAAGGTTTAACACTGAAACATTTATTCATTATATAATAAATTATATATATATTATAATATTATTAGTATAATTTTTGTCTATTCAACGTGCAACGGTCCCAGTCTTTATGAAATTCGTGTAATCGGAATTCATCTGGAAATTTTGTTCTCATAAACGACTTAAGGGGGTCGGTGCATTTTGACAGATACGGATATCCGCGGATATGGGCTCTTGATGAAAAACTTTTTACTGGGTTTATATAATCTTCTCAATATACCATCAAAATGATGTTTTATAATCCAGGCAACTTTTGTGACTACAGAATTTTCGAATTATTGCTTTTAAAAAAAAATTTGAGTTCAAATTAAACTTTCCGAATTCGACAAATTATGAGAAGTTTTTGAAAAAAGTTCCGAACATTATCAAAAAAATACCTTATTTTGCTACATTAACTTTTCGCGTTAGTGACCACATATTTTTTATATGCTATTTGAAAAATCATATGACACTTTTTTGAGATTTTTGGTCGAAACTTCTTGGAAATATTTTGAAAATTTTCATCTTTCTGGTTCAAAATTTTTCAAACTAATTTTTCTGGAATCATCAGCTACAAATATTGAGAATGCCTACTTTATCTTTAATCAAATATGTCCTTGTTTTGTTTCTTCGCTCTTGTTTATACTCTGAATCATACTTTTTTGAATGAAAATACTGTTTGCGATAAATGTACTTTAGCTCACTTTAATCAAAAATTAAAGAAAAAATATTTCACCGAGACCTGCCTAATTGGTAAGCCGACTCGTTCACCACGCAAAATTTGCTTTATTTAACTCATGAAAATAAATATTTCTTTCGATGTGCTAAAAGTTTTGTATGCTCAAAATCGAACTTCGTGCTCTAAATGGGCGTTTTAAAAGGTCAGTTTCTGACCACTAGATGGCCAAAAACTTTTTTTTTGCGCCCGGAATTTTTTTTTCTGGGTCAACAACCCCCGTGAGGTCAAAGATTTTGTATCAACTACTGTAGTTCTCTCGTTGGTTTTACCGGTGCGCTCCCTAACTTTGTGTTCTGAAACACTCTCGTGCAGGTGGGGAGTAGGACATCTCGTGCAGGTAGGGGTTAAGTTAGGATTGGACATGAAATAACTAGTATATAAAACTAAAAATAACTTGAATAATATTTTGCGCAAAACCCAAGCTATATTCGTGTATTGTTTGAAGATCTTCTTCAGAAGTTGTATTTTGTTTTGGTTGAAATTGTCTCGCGACAATTTTCAAGGTTATTTTTCCACTCATTTCTTTCAGTTTATAATAAATTAAAATAATTATTTAATAAAATAATATTTTATTCAAATACTAGCCGGCAAATTGGGCAATTTTTTTTTCAAATCGCCCAAATTAGCCCAATTTGGCTTTTGTTGTTTTGGGCGATTTTTTTTCTCCAGGCACACACTGTCTAGCCGACTGGAGAAAAAAATCGCCCAATTAAAAAAAACTCAGGCTGTATTTTGAAATGAGTTCTGTAATATTCGTTTTTGAAAGTTTGTAATTTTTAAAGGGTCGGCTAGGTTTTTATAAGGTTCAAAATAGTTTTTATAATTAGGTTTATAACAAAGGCAGTTTGAAATGTGTCGATAAATTCCGTGAAAAGGATACTTTTTTGTTGCATGACTCGCTTGTTGATGCTCACCGGCTCTATAAGATAATTCTCGTTTTGTTTGGCCGATGTAAAAAGAGTTGCAACTTCAAGTGAATCTGTAAACAGCATTTGAAGTTGAAAATAAATCTAGACAAAGGTTTAAATGTATATCCGTATAATTGAGACACTTTTATCGAACGATAACATGAATTTATGGAAAAATCAGGTGCAAAGGTTTTTATTTTACTAATTAGTTTTTGCGCGTGATATTCTACTGTAGGGGAGTTGTAGTCGAGTACAAAGGTGTGTGCATTTTCAGGCCGTGGCGTTTTTTCAAAAGTTTCTGAGAAATTATTAATTTTTCTTTCTACCAGCCATGACGGATAATTATTTCGAGTATAAATTATTTTCAGCTCATCGAGACTTTTTAAGAATTGTTCTTCATCTGATGAACAATCTCGAACTCT
>SCLH01000255.1:544260-561450 GCA_004367855.1 Oikopleura vanhoeffeni | reverse complement strand
CTTTTATAGCTTTTATTGACCACAGAACGTAGGCAGAACCCCGAGTTCCGTTTTACTCAGAAATTTTCATCTGGCGCAAAAAACTGTTTTTTGGCTTTATTTTGAGTGCCTCGGGGGAAATACTACTCCTCCCTGGATTTTAACGGCAGAAACCTAAAACTGGTATGTATACGTTCCTTAAGGATACGCGCAAAGCCCCGAGTTCCATAATTTGCTTTTTTGTATCTCGTTTTTTTGGAAACANGACACTTTTATCGAACGATAACATGAATTTATGGAAAAATCAGGTGCAAAGGTTTTTATTTTACTAATTAGTTTTTGCGCGTGATATTCTACTGTAGGGGAGTTGTAGTCGAGTACAAAGGTGTGTGCATTTTCAGGCCGTGGCGTTTTTTCAAAAGTTTCTGAGAAATTATTAATTTTTCTTTCTACCAGCCATGACGGATAATTATTTCGAGTATAAATTATTTTCAGCTCATCGAGACTTTTTAAGAATTGTTCTTCATCTGATGAACAATCTCGAACTCTTTGCAACTGAGTATAAATTGCACTTTTTTTATCTCTGTGGGCTGACAGATTCCGTATAGTTTGTAAATACGGTATTAAGATCTTTTTTAAAAAAATTTCGAAATTTGATTTTAGAGTTTTCAATGAATATTTCCATATCTAAAAATTTCAATGTGGTATTTTTCAAAAATTCGACTGTAAAATCTAATTTATGATCATAGCCATTGATTTTTTCTAATATCTATTCGATCTAATTTTTATCACATATTACTAAAATATCATCGACATATCTTGACCAGTGTGAAATTTCTTTGTTTTTTATGAATTTTTGAATTAATGTGGTCTCCATTAAATTTAGAAATATGTCGCTCATACTAGATGATAAGGGACTACCCATAGATAAACCAGACCGTTGTTTATATGTCCCTTTTTGTGTTTAAATATATTTAAAAATTTTATAAAATATTAATTATTGGATAAAATATATTTGTATATCCATTATTGGACTATTAATTTATGATGATCCGGGTAACATAAAATTCTTTTCCCTATTCTTTTAACAGGCCAATAATGTATTTCATTCACCCGGGCATCATAATTCGATATGGATTACCGACCTCGGAGTACATTTTGAATTTACAAAAGTAGCAGCTAAATTGGCAGGCTCGGCGAACACCCTCATGGGCTCTATCCGACGCCATCCACAAATACGCAATCCGGGTGCCGCGGTATTGCCAGCCAAATCCAGGGTTTTTGATTGGGTGATAATATCTTGCGTTGTTTGTATCATTCAAATATTTGGGTTCTGTACTCTGAGGGTCGGTAATCCATATACTTTATATAATAAACAAATCCTTTATTCCCAATTAAGGGGGTATTGGTCGCTGAAATTGATTTTTCTCAATAAAAACTTGGCCAACCAGGGCTTCGAGGATATTATTCAGATTAGCCAGTTTGTAGATCTAGCCTTTAGCTTGCGTGAGAAATGTGTCAAAACTTTTTACTATGCAGACACTCCCTGACATATTAGCGACACAAAAAGACCTAAGCCAAAATGGTTTATCTATCTCCTCCTTGGTTTTATTTTTGAATAAAACTTAATTTTAATATAACCTGTATAATTAGTATTTGAAACTTCTTTGGAGCGTTTTTGTCGATAAGTGCTATATTTTTTTTAAAATATGCGATAAACGACCGTTTTTTGAACTTTCTTCATTGTAAAATCTTTCTCCTTTTAGGTTAAATTTCAAACTTCACTCAAATTTTTTACAGAAAGTAGCTCGAAACAAATAGAAAATCCTCTGGAGCGTTTTTTCCAATTTCGATCCCAAACTCAAAATATGAATTTTTGAAGGTCACGTGAAAAATTTTTTGAAAAAAAATGTGCTTCGATTATTTTGTTAGTAGGCTCAAAAGAAAGCCACTAAAACACTGATCAGAAAGTTGGCTTGCGTCAAGATGATATTTCGACGTTTTAATTGTTAAATTAAAGCAGACGTAATTTTTTAGTTCATTGTGAAAAACATACTAGTACTTAGAAAAAATCGAAAAAACACGAAAATTTCGAAATTGTTTCTCTGATGATTTTGTCGGTAGTACACTTTGTTATCACTCCGGGTCATTTTGGAACATTTTTATGCCCCTAAGGCCCCATAAAGCCAGCGACCAGTACCCCCTTAATATCCCTTAATAAACTAAATATATCCCTTTATCACACTTTTGTTCCGTTTTGATCTCTGATTAGCAAACGTAGTGGGTCTTTAAGTTGGAGGGATCAAATCGAAACAAAATTGTGAAAAAGGGCGGAATAAAAGTGTGATATATCAAAAATCATCCCTATTGCGCCTTTCTCTACACGCGTCATAACTTTGAGAAAGTGACCAATTAAATCGCGGGATTCTTGAATTAAGTTGACAATCGAGTATTGTGATTGGACACTAGCTCAAAGTTAGGACGCGTGCAGAGAAAGGCGCAATAGGGGTAATTTTCGATATGTCATTGAAAATAAAAGTTAACTAAGAAAGATATATAAAGTTGAAATTTATACTTGGTGAATTTAACCCGCAAACAGCATTCGTGCATTAAGAACCCAAGTTGAGCTTGTTTGTTGTATATTTCGGTTCACGAAAAGGCGATACAGATGACGTTTTAACCAGAGCGTTATTTACAGTACGTATAAGATAATGTAATCTAAACCATATCGATTAGCTGAGCTCTATAACAGGGTTTGTATTCATAAAAGCGATTTGAATAAATGAAAAAGAGAATGATCAGGTTATTTCTCAGAAGCTACGTTAACTCGGTTCAACGCAAGTAGTACGGTTACAAAACATATTTAATTTAAGCAGAAAATCGAAAAATTGCGTGATGCGGAATTTTCGGGTCTACTGTTTGTTTTCAAATTTAATCGGTAAATTACCAAACACACAAAAATATGATTATGGATTGCTCGTCGATAATCCAGCAATTTTTTGAAAGCTTTCAGGTGCCGCTTGTGGTCAATTTCACTTAAAACATCAAATAATACAACTCACGCTAGAAAATGATTTGAAGTACGCGTTCTAAAAAGCAGTAAAAACTGGGATACCCTATCCAGGATAGAAAAATTGCATATAATTGCCACAGACGACTTCTGCGTTCACACAGTATTTGAATAATGATAATTGATGGAGGCTATCCCTCCCTCAATTATTATTATTTAAATACTGTATGAACGCAGAAGTCGTCTGTGGCAATCTTCTGGTTTGAAATCGTCTGGAGCTTAATTTTAAATGAAATCTTGAATTTTTTGTGAATTTCCGATTTTTTTCAAAATTTCGAAATCTGAAGTTAATTCTGAATCACCAAAATAAACATGTACATTTTTTTTTTTAATATTTGCTGTTAAATGTGCTAATTTGCAAAATTTAAATATTTGTTTTAATTTTAGAGCGAAATTTGTTGATTCGCGGACAAATAACAAAATCATAAAATTTAATGAGTTCAAAAACTCGATTGAAAACCTGGTCAGGAGCTGATAGCATTTGTGATAGCGGTAGTGTAGTAAGACCTGTCCTCCTTGCGAGTGTTAGGGTGGTCTGATAGCAGCGTATCGTACAAAACTCCTTCCTCGAATATTAATTGAGTAAATTAAGCTTGAGGTGTAGAAATAAACTTTTATGGCATAACATATTTTTGAGGAACAGGTAAAAAAAAGTTAACACAGATAATTTTCAAGACTCGTTGTGAAATGAAAACTATATAATGTAGTTGGTAATGAAAAGAGATAACGTTTAAATTTTATCGATATTTTATCAATATTTTATTCACAGAGGAATTTTAGAGCTTAATGTTAAAGTTGCTTACCTGAAGGCACGTGTCCAAGCTTTAATCAGAATTATTTTTGCACCTCAAGCTTAATCTCCCCAATTTTACCCGAGAATATTTCGAGGAAGGTGTTTTCACGATACGCTCCAACCCGACTACCCTTAAGTTCGCGAGCCCACCAGCATGCCCAAAACGATAATATTGTGTAAAATGTTTCAATTGTAAGCTTTCGAAGGTTTTTGTGATTACCCAGTTTTTAGCGTGGTTAACCACGAGTAAAGTTTGAATTTCCATTTTCGAATGAATTAGTCGAGCAGCAACCCGTGATGAAACGTGGAGGAACCTGATGCTAAGTGTTTGTTTTGAGTGAACTAGGACATTAGCAATGTCACATTGCCATACTCCAGTTCCAATTGCTCTCTTCTAAAAAAATAAGCGTTTGAAAACAAGTAAGGTCAGATGTTAAATACGAGCCAGCTTGAACGTTCTAGTGTCCGAGGATGAAAAAACCTGACTCCACTGAATGGTTCCATGTACTCTTGAACGATTTTGAAATAAGGAATTTCAAAAGTCCAAAAAATCGGTTTCAATGTGTTAAGGCTAATCTTGTAAGAAATTTTTTTTCTGGTCAATCTTTTAAGACCCAAGGATTCATTTTGTTCATGAAAATTTTTTAAAAAAATCGATTTTTAGCTCAAAATCTTCTACGAATTTATCCAACAGCGGTGCTCATGGAAGCCAGTTCCTAAGCGCCTCCGTAAATGAAGAGTTTAAACCGGAATTTTTTGGCAGGTGAAAATTGACGTTTTTTAGGGAAACAGTTTTTTTCGGCTAGTGGCCTTGCGACGCACGTGTCGACCTCAAATGAAAAACCGCGCAGTTCAAAGGTCCAATCTCAAGTCAATCGTATAGCTCTAGCGACCTTCAGTACCTCACATTGACCTACTAGTTTGCTAATCACGTTCCAAATTAGACAAGTCGACTCCTTCGGTTCTCTACTTGGGGGTACTTTCAAACGTCTCTACGATAACCTCTGAGATTGAACTTTGACTCGGTCAAGAATTTGAGGTCGAACCTACGTGCGGTCGCCAGCCCCTAGCCAAAAAATTGTTCCCTAAAAAACGCTTCACATTTTCACTGCTAAAAAATTACCGGTTTAACCATCGTCATAGCGGCAAGCCGCTAGAACTGGCTTCAATGACACCCTGTAATCTCGAAAAATTTGACAGCGAAAAATCGATTATTTTATTGAAATTTCTTTCATAAAACACAAAAAAAGTCATTTCGCCTTAAAATGACCAAAAAAAATGTCTCTACAAGATTCGCCTTAAACACATTTGAAACACCGATTTTTGAACTTATTAAAAATTCCTATTTTAAATCGTCTCTGTACATCAGTTAAAATCCGAATCGGTCATAATGCAGGATCAATCCTCCCGATAAAGATATGTTAAGAATTTTTTATTTTCTAAGACAGACAAGGATATTTGAAATTTTTTACAACAAAAAAATCAATTTTGAGGTCAAATTTTCTTGATTTCAGATGGGGCTTCAGTACTTCAAGTTTCTTGAAGCAACGCAAAATAAACGAGCTATGATCAAACTACGTTTTCTGTTCTTCTGCTAACAAAGCAGCTTTGACGCTTTACTTTCCCAAACATACCAGTTCTTATCGCTTCAGTCCAAGCTATGTACACTTCCACATCAGGTCGCAGTATTACCACTAATCATCATGGCAATAATAGTTAACCCTTCTAATAGACCCACAAAATAACTTAAATATCAGGAATTAATTACGAGATCACCATACCACAGATTATCTAACCGCTCGAACGCGCCATTAACCTTGACCGGGTGGTTGTTGAACTTCTGACTTAGTTTGTCAGCAAAGGTTATTAACTTCGTTGGGTTTTGTATTATGCAAGTTTCTTGAAAAGTTCTAGACTCTGCAGTGCAGAGTCTGCACTAGGGTTGGTTACAAAGCAAATTGTCCCGACCACCGTTCGAAATTTTAATGGGAAAAGATCAGAAATATCGGGTTAAAATTGAGGGATTTTATGAAATTTAAATTTCGTCCATACCAAAATTCCCAAACCTCAATATTTCAAGCGAAAAACGTTTTTAATCGTCCAAATCAACATTTATTACGAAATTTTCAAAAAATTTGAAGGAAAATTGTTGGTCTCCAAATTTTTCTACAACAAATGTACTTTTCCGTTTATTCCATAACTATCCACAAAACTCAAAATGGCTCAATTCTGCTGTAACACCCTACTCTGCCAACGTCTGGAAGTTTCATTGACACTTATTCAAGTTCTGTTATCAGCCGAAAATGGCTTATAAAATGGTTTTCTAAATTGGTTTAATTCCGCTGACCAAATTAAATCATCCTGATAATTTTTTCCTGGCAGATAAATCCCGAAGATAATCCCTTTAAACACCTTTTGGGTGATTTTGAAAAACAAATAGATGTTAAGGCTGAAAAAGAAGAGAAAGCGGCCTCATGATTGGCTAGAAGGGGTCCCTCAGGAAGTCTTAGGAAAATTGCGCTCCCAACCTACAAATTTTTTCAAATCACCCCAAAGGGTGTTAACGGATATGTCTTTAGTTGAATTCCCTCCCACGAATCTTGGCTATATTCATATTATGTAAAATTTTTAGGGAAGAACTAATCCATTTTTCATCAATTCGGATTCGTCTCATTTAATGACGCAAAAAATACTCTACTGTTAACAGGTGAAAAACCTCTCGTAGCTCGTAAACAGGTCAGCAATTTATTTAACTCTCGGTGTGGAAACGGTTTTATTTTAGGGTAGCAAACAATGGTGGAAAAAGGAAGATGTTTTGCTTTTTTGGTCATTTTCATCAAAATTAACGTATAATTTGTACAGCATGAGTCTTTTCGATTTCTCCGTTTTTATACCCAGGCGGCTAGACAGCCACAATTTTAAGCAAAGTACAGGCAATTTTGGCTGTCTACCCGCCTGGGTAAAAAGACGGAGAAATCGAAAAGACTGACGCTGTATAGTAAAATAATAAGAAAAAAGGCAATCAGCTTAGAATGAAAAAACTCGAAAAGCTTAGAATGAAAATTCTCGAAAGGTAACGAACTGTAGGTAACTAAATATGTAGCCATTTTCACTTTCGAAATTTCGTATTTTAATTCCTCCCCGCTTCTAACTGATTTTAATCGATTATAAATTTGAAAAATTGTATTATATAATTATTTAGAATAGAAACACATTTTAGAGACGAAAAACACATGCCGTATAATGTATATTTCCGTTTTTTACTGATTAAGGTTATCATGATAAAACAACCAAAAACTTAATTTGTTATGAGAGTCGAGCGCTATTATGAGATAAAAATGGTACCCCGCTGTGCTAGGTGGCGCGCTCAAATATATAATCATCCAAATAAAAATGTATGAGAACAATTAAATTTCAAGCTCCGTATTTTCGGTGGTATAACAAGATTATCTTTAAATAGTAAAGAAATTTGCAAGTTTTTTTTATATCTGAGGACTGAGAGAAATCGTTAACAAATGTGGCACTTACAAAATTTACTGCTTTTAAGCACTTCAGGTATTATATTTATACAATTACCATGTAAAATGATTACTTATGTGAAGTGACGACGGTTGTTATCATAAAAATTTTATAAAATTTGGTATCTAGACATTTTTTTTGATTTAGAAATATATTCGAAAATTCAAGTTTTAGCGTAGAAATTAAAAGAACGAGATGGGACTTTCTTGTCAGTTGATTTTATATTTATTTTCAAAGTATCGTGATAACACCAAAAAATATTATTTTTTTATTGTAAAACCAACGACGTTAAAATTTTATCATGTCAAATTGTAATTATTGTTATTTATCGGAGTTGTCACTTTCTTGACTTTTAATACAATTATTTGCGTGAGTTGACACGAAATCAAAAAAACATTCAACTGACATCACTTATTTTTATCAGTGAATTTTTAACAGAAAAAATTGAAATATAAATTATTGATCTATAAAAGTTTATAAGCAAACGAATTTTTTCATTTTTATAATTTATTGTCAATGCTGAACAACCGATACCACTCTTAGTTCAAACCTGACGTGTCCTTTATGTCTATTTTGAGTGTTCATTTAGAGAAGCCCTAATAGTACTTGTCTAGACTCCAGTCCCTAGGGTTATATGGAATCAGGGCCCTTGGTTGACAGATCGTGACGTTTTAAATGATGCGATATGCAAAGATTTGATTAGATGGCCGCTCAAATTTAATCGGCCTAGTTGAATGTTTGTATGTTCAAGAATGGAATCTCACAACATACAAATGTAACTTAACTTAGATGAAATGCACTAGCATATTGTCAATAAAAAAGATATAAAATAAAGAATTTCAAAAGTTAAAAATGGGCATCTATTTTATTTGCTCATCTTGAACAGAATTTTAGAAATTTTGTTGAAGATTGTTGGAATAATTTGTTATCGAAGACGTCACTGGGGTTCTAAATACTCATTATCTCATAAAAACCTCCTTAAAATCCAAATCATGTTTTTGTTTTTAATGCATTATTTTATATTTTGAGATAATTAGGGAGCTGTTTTCACGCAAAGCCAAAACTTAGCTGTATGAAGTCAATTTCTTCCCTTTTTTAACCGATAACAAGTTATAACCATAAATATTTATACATGTAGATAAAGGTTGAATGTAAGTATTGTGACTAAACTGGGTCACCAAGTAAATATCCGGAAAATTGAATAACATCAAAACTTTTAGCCTCTTTTTATCTAACATTTTTGGACTCTCTTTAGTGAAGAGTCGTTAGTAAAAACTCTTTATCCCAGTTTTCGAGATCTTATTTCATTTTTTTCAGTTTATTTTGAAATATATTTATAAAATATTCAAAATAAAATGCTTAAGAGGGTTGGACATGCCAATTTGCTTGCACGATTGAAGTTCTTTTGTTACATAAATAAAACAAAAAAAGTGTCGGTTTCAGGTACAATAGGCCAGAGTAATCGATTGCAACAAATTTAAATTCGCTATTTCGACGTTAAAGTGTATTTTAAGACTAAAACTCAAATATCGCAAGTTACAAAAATTTGTATAAAAATGTAATCAAAAGCGCAAAAATAAATTTTTCGTGAAAAATTAACCAAGAAAAATATGTTTGAAAACAAATATCTTCTTCATAAAGAGAAATAGGGCTTCTTATTATTTTTTACGAAATAAACATACTAGTTATAGTTAAGAGGCGCTGCTCGCCGCATCTTTGATCAACAGAGTTTAAGAAAAAACATGGTAAATTTTCGACAAGAACTTTGTTGCATTTATTGCGTAGAATATTTTCATACTCAAAATTTGTTATTTTGAAATATATTTAACGAGTTATAAGAACGGTTACGAAAACCGGTTTTACGAATAACGTGAACGAAAAGTTTGTTATCAAAAAAAAATTTGAAAAATTTTAATAATTTGCTTCCGCGAGTTATACGCTTCTGGAAAGAAATTGAAGGTTTCCAAAATTGTTTTCGTGAAGTTTGTTCCGAGTAATATACTGAGTATATTAAACTCATTCAAAATAATTAAACCTTAACAATAATTATAAACAGCGTTCCCGGAACAATAATTTTCTACCATTTTAACGTTTGAACATTTCAAACAAAAGTTATGGACCAGTTTAAAGATAGTGTGAAATACCCAGCAATTACAATAATTGACACGTTCAACCCCCTTAATGATAGGCACCTTAAAAACCGGTCTTTTATTTAAAGCAATTCCTCACGGTTTCTGAATAAAATTTCTACTGAAACATTTTCTCATGGATTACAATTTGAAAATAATTCAAAGAATGTTTAGCATGAAAAGTTTTCCCGTTCCACCTAACACATTCATTTATTCCATCATCTTCACGCATTGCGCATCATTTGAATTGGGCTTCCTGACCGCAAAGGGGGTGAAGATCCATAAATTAAACACTCAGTGCTCATGAGGAAAAAAATTTAAATTTTTATTTGTAGGTTCAGTATTTTTAAATTTTCAAGTTATTTTGGTTGTTTTGATTTTTGAAAGCTAAAAACAATTTGGTGCAATGATTGCACTGCAATTAAAAACAAATTAAGGATGAAGGGGATCGTGAGTGCAGTAGTTATTTTCAACCACGGTCTCAAATTCGGTATTATTTTTCTTGTATCCGACAATCTAGCATACGAAAAATCCATTGCAAGCAAAAAACAGGTAATTATTATCGGATAACTTGTTCTAGAATTTAAAATTTGCTTGCAAAAAAAATTTATTTACAATCCTAGACAAAGGATAGTTTCAAACTACAAAAAATTGAACTCACAACAAAAAGTTACACTAAATGGACACTTATATTTCAATATAAAAATTGTTATATTTTTTGCCTCTTTTTCGATATTGAAATTCTTATCCTGATCAGAGTGATTATGACGCGCATTTCATGTAATTATAGTCATGAATTTTCAAAAAAATTTAACCATTGTCAGTTTATAGACCGATATCGTTAGCGCGGTTGAAACGTTTTTCGGTTTAGGTGTTGAGAAAATATTTTTATATTGCATTTTGAGAAATTATAGTCGATATAATCACGCAAAGAAAATCAAATAATTCTGTTTTTTAGCGTTCGAGTTTGAGATATTCTTTCGTGGTGGGGCGGATAAAGTATACACATGGCGGGATGCAAAAAATTATTGTCAAAAGTAAGTAATTTTTTAATTTCCTAAAATAGGACCAATTTTTCGAGATCAAAATTTTATCAAAAAGTTCTTATAACAATCATGTTCTTATAAAATTTTTTACTCAAACATTTTTTATAAAACATTCTCTAACAAAAAATTTTTTTTTTCAAATTTTTTTCACAAACATTTTTCAGAAAACAAAGCCTATCAACGTTCAATTTTCTTAAAAATTTATTTTGATAATGTATTTTTGAAACTTTTTCAAACAACGTTTCGCGTGAGCATCTATCAGGTTTTTGAAATAAAAGTTTTGTAAGTTTAAAGACTTCAAATATTCGAAATCTGGAATTCACAAAAAAATTGTGTGAGCAGAGTAAAGTTTGAATTTTTTTCAATTAATTTAATTTTGTTAATGATTATTTTTTGTAGGAATATCTTATGTTAAAAATTCTTCTTTGTCGCAAAACCTATTGTTGAAAAATGATATTTTTTCAAAATGCTGTTAATATGAAAAAATATTTCTGTTCAGAAAGGTTTTCGTTGAAATTTCTTTTTATGAAATTTTTTAGCTAAAAGGAGGTAGCGGTCGTACTATTTTAGGGTACTTTGAGGTGTTAAAATAGCACGACATTGCTAGGCAACACTCAGAAAGCATTTACTTCTTAAAACAACAAAAATTAAAATCCGAAAAAAAGTTCGAAATTTTTATTTCTGAGAATTTATCTGAGTAATTTTTTTGGAAAACATTGAAACACAATTCTCGACCAGAAAAACTCAAAATATCAAAAAGCTGTAAGCAGATTT
Source organism: Oikopleura vanhoeffeni (assembly GCA_004367855.1). Taxonomy (NCBI): domain Eukaryota; kingdom Metazoa; phylum Chordata; class Appendicularia; order Copelata; family Oikopleuridae; genus Oikopleura; species Oikopleura vanhoeffeni. Next base: position 550,140 of record SCLH01000255.1, on the reverse strand, counting down.
TCTTCTCGGCATCACTCAAGCTTTAATTTGATGGTACGTTCGACTTGAACACAAAATTTCAGAAATTAAATTTTCCTTAAATGACCGAAACATATTTCTACTTATTTTTCAAATTTATACTGCATTCTGAAATTTAACCAAGGAGGAGTAGGAAATTGAAGAGCGAAAACCTTGAAATTAGGCGGTTTTTGGCAGTTTTAGAAAATACTGGTCCGAAATTCAAAAATATAATCCTCCTCAAAAACGAGCAATATTGTTTTTGTGGTTCATGCCAAATTTGAGTAGAGTCGTATGTGAGCTCTAGGAGGTGTTAAAATTTGAAATTTCGATTGGGTGTTCTAGAACTCGCTGCATGGTGGTTGCCAGGGTCGGCCAAAAATTATTCTGATAGATTATTTTTGGAGATCATGGATAGATCTATCATATATGGCTAGTCTCAAAAGTTTCCAAGCAGTTTTGTATTCTGGTAAATGGGAGTACAAAAATAAATTTCTGCGACCGCTATCGCCTTATAAATCTCTTAAATTTTTAAATTCCTTATAAATTGGTGAACCAAAAGGTACCTTTTTGAAATGTTAAAATTTTTAAGTTTGAAAGATGGCTGGCAGTTAATAGTAATTGACAGTCCGGAGAAGCAAGCAGCTACTGAAAAGGCATTTTTTGACGCTGGTGCTACACCCCAAGATGCCGCATGGCTTGGATACACTAACAGGATAGGACAAAAATGAAATTAAAAGTTCAAAAAAATTATGAAAAGTCGAAAACTGTGAGATTGTTTAGCTGAGTGGTAAAATATTCGCGCTTTGCAAAAGAAGTTTGTTTGCGAGGTAAAAGGTTGAACGAAAGTGTCAAATTAGACAAATTGTCTAATAACTTATGTTTATTTACAATAGCGGTAAAAAATGGGGGCACTTTTCAATTATTACGCAAAATGGTTGTGCTTCAACAACGCATAAACAACAGCTCAAATAAGTGTCAATCGGCACACCTCAAAAAACTTCAAATTTTGAAAATTTAAAATTAGTTCATTTAAATTATTTACAGTAATACGACAGAATATTTGGTGACGTTTTCATTCTTTTTTAAAATTTTTTTTTCAAATACGAGTCGTCAGTCTCGCTAGCAGTTTTTCCTCGGCGTTACAGTAGGTGCACTATATTGTGATTTCACTATAACAAAAGTTACAATAAGTCATAAAGCATAAAATGTTCTAGGTCATTCCCAAAGGGGTAATACTCATACGCTGTGTCCTATATCCCTTTATGACCTTTTGATTAATCTAATAGATGTGGGCTGAAAAAAAGAGAAAGCGGCCTCATGAGTGGCTAGAAAGCGTCTTAGGAGTGTTAGGATTGGCTCCCTCAACCCACATCTATTAGATTAATCAAAATGTCATAAAGGGATATCTTACATTTTTGTTTCTGTACTAAATCTTTTCGATAAAGTTTGAAAGTTATCGAAAAAAAATCATCCGCGCGGTAATCTTTAACTCCAAAGTTGATTGGTACGTAATCACTAAGGCAATCACTTACAAATTGTAATTTATCTCTATAGTGCGTGTTCGAATCCCACTTATGTTGTATAACTGATATTTATCAGTTATACAACATAAGTGGGATTTGAACACGCGCTTTAGAGATAACCTTAATTTTTAAGATCCAATTCGGTTACAAAAATGATATTTCTCGAGAATTAGATTTTATACAAAATTTTAAGTTTGAACTAGGATCACAAAGAATATTGGAATAGCCAGTGTTTAGAAATGTGTTTTGTGCATGCATAACATTTAAAATAAAGATTTATTTGTATTTAGAAACGGAAATCCTTTATAGAGCTATGTTAGGATCTTATCTCAAAATGTGTCCGCTATGGGAAACCACCCACTCGTGGGGGCGAGGCGTTTGAGTGATATTAATTAAGCAATCAATAATTTAGCTCCTAAAAAATCCCCAAGGTCCTTAACAACTTAAAAATTGAAATCAGATCACTAAATAACCATATTATTTAAAAAGCTAAAAAAATGGCAAAATAATCAGAAAAATCAAATTTTTGATCTTTAAAAAAGAGATGGATGGGCTGCGAATTCGGCAAATGCAAAAAATACACTTGATATTTTTGGAAATCGAGCGCGATATTTGAATTATGCAGAAGATGAACCAAATAACAAACGGGGAAATCCTGCAGATGAACGTGGTGAAGACTGCGTGAGAATGGTAAGTATTTAAAAAAAATTATCTTGTCTTCAAAATTTTTTTATTAGATAAAATTTTAGCTGTTGATATCCAGAATCAGAAAATTTAACTAATCAATTAGATGATTTAAAAATAATTACGCTTCACGTTTTTCCATCGTGCCTAGTAGGCATTGTCTACCCTACTTTTGACGCAAGATAGTTCAGATAATTCGGCCACATTTTGTACCAAAATCTCTTTTACGTTAAATATAATAATTTCATTTAAAATTTCATAGCGCATAGAAAACTTTGAAGGAAAAGCTTTCTGGGAAGACGCATTATGTGGAAGACGATTCGCTGGAATTCCATCACAGAAAAGGATAACATACCATAATTCTTTTATTTGTGAACCGCGACCAGACGAAGACTTAGGCAGGGATTGCAATTTTGCGTCTTCTTTGTTGAAATTTTTCCTTATCCCTTTGTTCGAATAAAAACTTTGGTCTAATTTTCTTCTTATATTTTGCTATAAAAATGAGTAGGCGCGAAACCACTATTATAATATTTTGTAAAATACAAATTTATTTTAATAAAATCCATCAGCCAGTTCTAATGCGAAAATAAACAATCAAATCGAGAAAATTAAACATTTCGGAGTGAAAAATTTTCTCATTTAACTTATACTGTAAATGTACACCTACGCACTTTTTATAGCAAAAGTTAGGCATTTAAATGTCCCATTTTACAAAAAGTCGATTTTTTGACAAACAATCTATACTCGAACATGTTTTAGAGAAGGTTTTCAATTATAATATGTCGATACTGTGAAAATGGTTTCAAAGTTAATTTTTACCTTTTATTTCTATTCATACATTGTTCGAAATGTATAATTACGTAGGATTGTTCCAAGGGACTAGTTATAACTATTTGAAATTTCGAACAGGATTTTCGGACACGTATAACAAAATATTATCATTTATTTCAATTTTCTCAATTTTTGAGATATTGATGCAACTTTCAAACAAATAAAAAAATATTAACTGGAGGGGGTTTGCCTGCTCTTTAGCCTCACATTCATAACGGCTTTCAATCTCCAACTTAAAAATTCAGGAAGGAGATGCATTATGAGCAATTTTTGTAAATTAATTTTGTTGACTTTAGAGCCGACGAGATTGTTTGAAAAACAGCTTGGTGCGTTGTTTTTGGACATTTTTTGTGTATTCTTTAAACTCACTAGGAAGTCACAGTACCAATAATTAAATCGGTTGCGCTATAACTTTCAAATATTTTCAAACTCCAATAAAATAATTTACTACATATATATGTTTTTTTGTAGTTTTATGAAATTTGAGCACAAAATATTTGTTAATCATTACCCCGAATGGTCGTGTTCTGCTTAACTAGTTTCTGAAATTAAAAAAGGATGATTTATGTTTTTGACGTTTTACTTATTTGCAATAGTTGGCCTAGTTTCAACAATTCAATCCTAGAAGGTTCTTGCATTCCGGAACCGACAGGAAAAATTCCGATTAGCACACAATATCATGTCGAACCAGCAAGTACCCTTAGTTTTAATGAAGCGAGAACAGCTTGTCAGAATCGAGGATTTAACTGGGATTTGGTCATTTTTGACTCCGACGAAGAATTACAATATATCAAAAAAATGATCAATTGCTTACCTGAAGCGTTTTGGGTCGGTTATAGGTTGGGTCTCATATCAAATATTGATTATCAACGCTTGACATAAACTTTTAACAAGGTGAATGATGCATAATTTTAAAATAAATTGAAAGAAAAACAGAAGAAGTAAACTTTCTTGCTGCAAGATTCTTGCAGCATTTTGAATGTTGGATTCAAGCAATTATCTTGTTAGATCTAGTATAGAGTGGAAATTCTTGTATGAGGTTACTGTTGATCAAAAATGACTATAAAAATTTTAAATTCAATTTGACAAAGAAGTCTCACGCTTTCGCCGCTCAAACCCTTCCCAAAATTTTTTTTTTAATTTATTGTTAAAGAAAAATTTATTGTTAAAGAAAAATTATTTTGAATTGCGGAAGACCATTATATTTTTTCCACTAAATTTTCAAAAATACAAAAAATAGAAAAATTGTCAACAATTCACGGGATTCAAATAATAATTAGAATTATCGAACAAGCTGTTATTTGACCCATATCTTAGAGAAAATAATGGAAAATCAATGGATTTATTCGGGAAACCAGCCCAGATAGTCATGCCTTGGCTTGTAAATAAAGAAAATGGTGAAGCAGACGAACCAAATGAACCAGATGGAGAATGTGTCAGAATGCGTGATGGCAAAATGAATGACGCTGTTTGCACTAGATCATACTCAGGTAGAAATTCGGCTAAAATTTTCAATATATCGAATAAGTTTATTCTATATTATTATATTATATCTACATATCGACATTAAGGCTCAGAAATTATTTCAGGAGGTTGTAGGGTTTGCGAATATTTTCGCCCCTAAAAATAACTCTAAGGAATTATAATTTTTTCAACAGTCAAAAATTTTTATTATGTTTCCAGTTGTTGCTTTAAAATTTTCCAAGATTGTGATATAACAAATTTTGAGTTTGGTATTCTTTGGTTCACGAATTTATTAATGCTTGAGTTAACTGAAATATTAGACTACACGCACAACATTTTTTAAACGTTTGACATAAATCGTTGATGATAATCCTCTTTTTCAGATAGATGATTTTCAAGACTAAAAGTTTGCTTTAGTTTAGAAAAAAATAGATTGAATTGCACACGAAGCATATTTGGATTAAAAATACAGAGACATAAATGCACAGTTTAATCGCGTTGAAAAAACAAAGCTAATTACAAAGTCACAAAGTGCATTCTGGTCTCGTATTAGATATGTCATTGTTTGCAATTTTGCTCTCTAATTAGTTAACCCTTTACTGGCACAAATTTTTAAAGTATTTTATCAGTTATACGGCTCAAAAAGGCAGAATTTTCAAAAAACCTCAAGACCGTAATTATTATATTTTTTATTAGATTTCTTTGAATAATTATTGTTTTTGAAATATCAAAAAAAATATAAATTGATTTTTTAAGGTTTTCAAATTTCAGAATTATAAATTCATAAAGAAAACGAACTTCAATAACAGCAATTTTTGTTAACAATGTAGTGTTTAAGAGCAAAAGCTTAGATATTTTAAACATCTTTAAGCTTTTGCTCTTAAGAGTATGGTGGTTCCTAATTTGACATTTTCTCGATAAAATATTAGCCGAACAAGGCCTCGACGATATAATTCAGATTTGCCAATTTGTAGAACTAGTCTTCATCTTGCGTAACACATGTGTCAAAACTTTTTTGCATGAATACACTCCAAACAAGGAGACCTAAGCCAAAACCGAATAACCTACTCCTCGAGGTATAAAATATTTGCAATAAACCGAAATCTTCTTCATAAACTGGATAAATTTCAAGTATAACCAAACTACACGGCGTTTTTGTCATAAGTGCTATATTTATTCTAGAACATGCAAAAAACCACCGTTTTTTGGACATTACGCCTCGAAAAATCCTACTCCTCCCAGCTTAAATTTGCAAATTAGCTCAAAATTTTGCAAAAGCTAGTTCACAACAAATAGAAACTTTACAGTGGCGTTTTTTTGCAATTTCGACCCCAAACTGAAAATATGAATTTTTCAAGGTCACGTGAAAAAATTTCCG
>SCLH01000255.1:492164-543841 GCA_004367855.1 Oikopleura vanhoeffeni | reverse complement strand
AAAAAAATCGAAAAAACGCAAAATTTTGAATTTTTTTTGTTCTTATTTGGGTTGTTTTGTGCTTTAAAAACATCAACGACTGATTTGGTGCATTTTTATGACATAATAACAGCTGAAAATGTAGGAACCACCATACCCTTAAACACCACATTGTTAACGAAAATTGCTGTTATTGAAGTTCGTTTTCTTTATGAATTTATAATTCTGAAATTTGAAAACCTAAAAAAATCAATTTATATTTTTTTTTGATTTTTCAAAAACAATAATTATTCTAAGAAATCCAATAAAAAATATAATAATTACTGTCTTGAGGTTTTTTTGAAAATTCTGCTTTTTTGAGCCGTAACATCTCATAGAACATCTGATGTTTCCAAATTGGTAAAACTTTTGAGTTTGTATTTGTATCAGTAAGAGAGCGAGGACTGTGATACGTTCTTATTTATATATGACAACAATGGTATATGATATACCGTATATCCCTTAATCACACTTTGGTTAATGATGGTTAATTGAAGGTGAATCAGCCACAATTTTTTATATAATTCGGCTTTTGAAAACGGCTAATCCGAGTAACTTCTTTAATAGCTCAAACTGAGCACAAATATCTAGTGAATCATAAAATGAAGCTAATTGCTCTGAATCGACCTTTTATGAGAGATTAATGTAATTGTTTAATTATCATTTTTTGTTTGAAACAATGGTCTGATTCGGACCCTTTTTTTCAATTTTGTTTTTATTTATATGTGTGCTCAGTTTGAGCTATCTAAAAACTCAATCAGATGAGTCGTTCTCAAAACCCGAATTATAAATTATTTTTTGGCTAATTCACTTTCATTTAATAACCAAAGTGTGATAAAGGAATATCATATACAATATCTTTTTCCCAACGGAACTCCATCTCAAAAACGCTTACTATCTCTATAGCGCGTGTTCGAATCTAACTAATGTTGTCTGAGTGATTGTCTTAGTGATTGCTTGAGTGATTACACACCGATAAAATTTAGCGGTTCCATTATCAAGACCCTTGCCTATAATCATATTCAAGATATTCACTAAGACAACATTAGTGGGATTCGAACACGCGTTATAGAGATAGTAAGCGTTTTTGAGATGGAGTTCCGTTGGGAAAAGGATATGTATAAAAATTGTTCGAGACCAAAAGCTCCAATTTCAGCTCCTCTGGATTGAAAGTAATTATCCTGCCAATTATAGGTTTTTATCCAGAGAAATTTCCCTTGTTGGTTTCGAATAATTTCTTTTACATACTGTACTATGATAGACCTGAATAGTTAAATATTATTTAGGACCAATGCGTATAGATATCGGAATGGGTTATGTTTGTGAAAGGCACACTTCTATTTTGCCTGGCTTGACGAATGCTAACTCACGCACTGAAAATACCTGCGAACAAAATGTTTGGGGAATCAAACCGTTTCGAAGAATACCAGGATGCGCACAACCAGCTTATTGTCAGGCAGAAATGGAAGTAATTGATGCTTGGACAAGGGCGGACCAAAACTCTGGAAAGGTTCTTTTTGGTTTTGCTGTGCAAATCAAGTTAACGGCTGAATTTATTGCTGCTAATACAAATACTGGGTACTCGATTTTGATACGATTTCCTGATACAGTTAAAAGCTACGTGGGATTATATTATATTGAGACATTGACAAAAAATTGCTTTTCAACCAACTCGTCATACAATTTTACAGTTTCCTCGTTGAATACGCTTTTTTTATTCCGCAAAAACGCTTGCTGGTGATTGGCTTATATCCTGTACGGAAGTAATTTGTAAAATTTCGAGACAGGTAAAATCTTTCTTAGGTGTGTATAGTGAATTGTGCTATGCAGTGCACTGCAGTGTAGAGTGGACAGAGTGGTGTGGTGGCCAGAGTGAGAGGGGAAATTGATCACGTGGGGAAGTGCCATCAAATCAGAAAAACAACCCGAACAAATATTTCTCCTAATCTGAATTTCATCTCGTTTTTTAAATTACAGTATCTTAAAGAAAAATTCTTCTAAATACCTCTGTTTGGCAAAAATTTTGCTGTCCACTAGGCTGTCGTCTAATTAAACTTTCAGAAGCGAGAATAAAAATTAATTTTTCATCAAAATTGTGCCCATTTAACCTTTTTTCGGCAGAAAACTACTAGTTTTCTGCCATCCAGCTGACATTCACCATTTAACTCCAGTAGTGTCTTTTTTAGTCATATAAACTCCAAAAATCGTAAAAAATTACCAAAAATTGTCGGAAAAAAATATTTAAATTTTTTCTGAGTGTCGAAAATAAAAAAATCTTTTCTGCTCTAGCGCTCGAATGGTTAAATATTTGGTCATAGTTTATAATACCGTTTCTAAAAACATTCAACTTACGAATAGTTTGCGTCTTAAAAAAAACTGAGTGACGAATTGGATGTCAAAAATAAATTTTCAAATCGTACTCCTGGGAGTTTCAAAATGAAATCGTTAATTCAGGCACAACAGTTGTTAACAATTATTACGAAAAACTATAGAGCAGGAAAAATAGTTTGCCATGTTGCATGAAAAAATACAACTTTCCGTGGCCAAAATAGCAAAAAACAGTCCTTTTCGCCAGCTTTGATACTTTTTTAGTAAGAAAATTAAAAAAAGGAACAACAGTTTTTTCCGCCTTTGAATTTCGCAGATAATGTCAAATTTTGAAACATTTCCTAAATAGGACGAAAAAAAAATACAGCTTTTTCAAGAATTTTTTTCTCCTGGTAAACCTCATTTACCGGTTGGTTCAACATGCTATCTTAAAAGTATGATTCAAAACGTCTCCAGAGATTACGAACTAATTATCAGAATGTTTTATTCACTTCCTATATCTATGCATGGAAAAAGCAATTCAAAAAGTCCATTTTGCCTATAGAACCCTGCTCCTAATTTGACATATTCTCGATAAATATTAGCCGAACAGGGCCTCGAGGATATAATTCAGATTAGCCAGTTTGTAGAACTAGCCTTCAACTTGCGAAAAAAATTTGCCAAAACTTTTTTGTATGACCACACTCCTTCACACATAAGCGGCACAAGAGCCACCTAACCAAAACGGAAATTCCTACTCTCTGAGGTTATATTTTGAAATAAACCTAATGATAACATAACTGTAGAATTATATACAAAACTTTTGTAGGTAAGCTTTTGTCGATAAGGTGCTATATTTATTCTAAAATACGTGAAAAACCGGTCCAAAATACCGGTTTTTGGACTTTTTTCAATCGGAAAATCTATCTCCTCCTAGGTTAAATTTCAAAAATTTACTCAAATTTTTGCAAAAGCTAGCTCTGAACAAACAGAAACTTTGTAGGTGGTTTTTGTCAAATTCCGGCCCCAAAACAAAGATATGAATTTTTCAAGGTCACGGGAAAAATTTCCGAAAAAAATATGCTTCGATTTTTTCGAAAGTAGGCTCAAAAGAAAGCTGGGGAAACACTGAAGAGAAAGTTGGCGCACGTCAACCCGATATTTTGAAGTTTTAGTGGTCAAATGACCACAAACGTTATTTTTTGAACATAATTTGAAAAAAAAACTTAGAAAAAAATCGAAAAAACGCAAAATTTCGAAATTTGTTTTGTTGTCATTTGGGTTGTTTTATGCGTTCATAACATAAACAATTGATTTTGGTGCATTTTATGACATAATAATGCAGAAAATGTAGGAGCAGGGTACCCTTAAGAGGTCTAAATTGCGACTTAAAGGTCATTGCGCCACAGATGGCGCAAAAGACACTACGGAGTTAAATGGTGAATGTCAGCTGGATGACAGAAATCAAAGTCTACGAGTTGTAAGCGTTGCTGCTTTACAGGAATTTGCGTGGGTGAAAGCTGCTTGCTAAAGTCGAAGATAAAATAAATAATAGCGTGGTTAGCATCACTTTTCCGAATAATAAAAAAATTCAACCTACCTTTAATTTACAAAAAAAAATAACCTTTAATTCAATAGAAAAAAAAACCCCACGGTTGACCAAAAATCTGTTTTTAAATGCAAATGAACAAAAAAACACGATTTTTTTAATATATCTGATAACTTATGGCAGTTCCGTATCTGGTACCACTGTAGCGTTGCTGCTTTACACGGATTTGCGTGGGGCAGAGCTGCTTGCTAAAGATCAAGATAAAATGAATAAATGTTTTATGTATTTTATTTTGTGCTGTCAAAAGTAGAATGAGCTCGAGAACCTCGGTTTGCGTTCTCGAGCGAAAAGTGAATAATTAGGGCTCAAAAACCACGTAGGGAGTTCACAGAGTTAATTTCAAACTTACCAGAAAAACTAGTAGTTTTCTGCCGAAAAAAGGTTTTAAATGGGCACATTTTGATGAAAAATTAATTTTTGATTTTCGCTTCTGGAAAGTTCATAGACGACAGCCTAGTGGACAGCAAAATTTATGCCAAACAGAGTTATTTAGAAGAATTTTTCCTGTTAAGATACTGTTATTTAGAAACGAGATGAAATTCAGATTAGGAGAAATATTTGTTCGTGTTGTTTTCTGATTTGATGGCACTTCCCCACGTGATCAATTTCCCCTCTCACTCTGGCCACCACCACTCTGGCCACTCTCCAATCTACATGCAGTGCCACTGCATAGCTCAATTCCACTATACACACCCAAGAAAGATTTTACCTGTCTCGAAATTTTACAAATTACTTCCAAAAAGGATATCCGGAATAACTGTATTTGACTAGTTGATTTTCGCGGAATAAAAAAAGCGTGGTCAACGAGAAATTGTCAGGCTGTATAACCAAAAAAAAATATATTTTTTGATTGGATTCAAAAAATGATATTAAATTGTGGGTTGATAGTAGGAACTTTCTTTCGGAACAATTGTTGAGATACGGCTTGAAATAAGCTCTGGAAACGATCTGATTTTATGGCTTGATTATCTCTAGAACATCATATTTACAGTACTTAAAGTCTGCAGAAACTACTATTGTTCTGAATATTCAGAAAAATGTTAATTCTAATACGCGGTCTTATGTTCACGATTCATGTTAATTTATTTTGTTTGAACGTCTTCAAAGTCCTAAAGTGCGTTTTGAAAAATAACTAGGTCGCATTTTTTATCCTCTGACAAATATTTGAGCTGGAAACGTTTTTGAACATTTTTCAAAGTCGGGTTGCAAACTCTATACTGAAGATGATATCCGAGTCTATTATAGAATATAACAATAAAAATCCGGGGTAAGATCCCTTATGGGGGTCGGTGCATTTTGACAGATTTGCACTTTTTCATTTTTTTTTCTCTTGAAGGTTAACTTTTTGCCATTTTCAAATTTTCGGATATAAACTTTTTTGAACGAAAGTTGTCATTTTTAAGCTTACTTCGTATAATGAGATATTTTTCAAATCGATTATTTTAATTTTATAAATTGTCTTTCAAAAAAACACTCAAAAAACGCGCGTTTGCTATCGAAGGTGTCTAAATTAAGGTGAAATTTATTTTTTATTGATCAGAAGCCGTCAAAAAAAGTCTTGACTACCAGTTAAAATTTTATCAATTTGTTTTTATACGATTTTTACGTCCAAATCGAAAATTTAAATTCTTGAAAAAAGACAAAAAATATTTTTTTTCATGAGTTTAATGATATAAATTGTTCGTGGTGGATGGGTCGACTAACCAATTTGACAAATTTCGGTGAAATAATTTTTGTTAATTCTTTATAAAAGAGGGCTTTTATGGATTTCTGCCAAACCGTAGTTTCGTTTCAAAAATTATGATTCAGAGTATAAACAAGAGCGAAGAAACAAAAAGCGGAGGACATATTGAAAGAAATAAAGGTGGTATTCTCAATATACCGAAGCCGTGAATTCAGAAAAATAAGTTGAAATTTTGAAGCAAGATGAGAAATTTTCAAAATCACTTCTCCAAATATTTTTAACCAAAAATCCCAAAAAAATGTCATATGATTTTTCAAAGAGCATATAAAAAGTATGTCACCTACTCGAAACTTGAAGCTGCCATTTTGTAAAGTTTTTTTTCGTTGATTGGAAACAAATGATTTAATTAACAAAAATTAGAATAATTTTTCATAATTTTTCATAATTTTCGGAACTTTTTTCAAAAATTTCTCATACTTTGTCGAATTCGAAAAGTTTAATTCGAACTCAAAATTTTCTTAAAAAGCAATAATTCGAAAATTCTGTAGCTACAAAAGTTTCCTATATTATGAAACATTACTTTGATGGTATATATATTGAGAAGAATATATAAACCCAGTAAAAAGTTTTTCATCAAGAGCCCATATCCGTATCTGTCAAAATGCACCTACCCCATTAATTAAATCATTATATAATTTTGACTTGATTTACTTAAAAGGAGCCCCCTCACGGTTTCAGATATGTGAAAATGAGATTCCAAGGCATCTTCTATCGCGTGTGCGTTTAAACTAATTTTCGAAGCTCTGATTGGTCAAAGTAGTGATATCTGGAATTTTCATTGGTCAAACGCAAACAAGCCTAGAGATCTCAATATATCTAAGATAGGGATCCACAGGCCCTTCCCTTTGCGTTCGTCTTTGACCTCGATCTGTTTGTCTTTGTTCTACTGCGCGAAGAAATGTTGATGAGGAGGGCGTGAGATGATTGACACGTGTCTGAAAGTTCGAGTAAAGGACCAATGACGCGTCAAAACGATAGTTCGCGTAGGCGAAAACTTTTCAGCTCCAAGATCATGAAAATGATAAAAACTGACTCCCTTTATTTTTCGAATCGTTATATTTTTTTCAAGGAATTTATTTACGTCCGATTGCATCCAAAATTAACTAGAAAAAACCACTTAAACGTCAAAATATCCTCCCAATAGCCTTCCCGCGCATTTTTTGAATTAATAAGAACCTCGTTTTGACGCCTCATTGGTCCTTTACTCGAACTTTCAGACAAGTGTCAATCTTCTCACGCCCTCCCTATCAACATTTCTACTGCGCAAACAAACAGATCGAGGTCAAAGACGAACGCAAAGGGAAGGGCCTGTTGATCCCCATCTTAGATATGATTTAATCTTTCTAGTCCTTCAAGATTATTTTCATCAAGCCAATCACCTTTTGAAAACAGCCAAATTATCACCTACGCATTCAGGGCCTGAATTTCAGGCGACCAAAATTTTAAGATTTCAAGTTGAAGAAAACATGAGTTATTCAGCGGAAGTAGTCAGACATGCAAAGTGTATTGCACACCCCCTTTAGAGGGTTCTGGGTGCTAACACAGCAATTGCTGGGGAGTTTTTGACTAATTTTTGAAGCCTCTTACATTATGTTTGAAATGTTGGACAGTAAAAATAAAATATTGTTTCGTGAACACTGTTAATGATTTTGAAATATATGTCAATTTATATTAAAAATCGTAATAAGCTCGTAAAACACTTTACGAAAACGGCTTGTTCTGCAATCTTTAATTTTATTCCACAGCAGGATATGAATATCCTGGATATCCTATTTATTGCTTTTATTGAAGATTTAGTTGGATGAATATGGGCGGGGAAGATAGCGGAAGATGACGTGGTGAGTGCCCGTCTATTTAAACATATTTTTGGTAACGATTTTAGATTTTCTGGATGAGTCACTCAAATCGTTAGATTAGTTGAGACGGGGAAACCAAGCAAAGTTGCTTAAGGATAAAAATCTTCCCGAAGGATATTAATATTCTGATCAAATGTGTTCCTTTTGTGAGCGAGGAAGGCGCTGAAAAAGCGCTAGATGTCGACTCAAAGAATATATCGAGTCTTCCGAATTTCGTCTTCGAGGAAATTATCAGACAGGGTGATATCTTCTGATCTAGACGTACCAGAAAGCTGATTTTTGCATCGGTTTGCTTATAAATATGTTAAAAAAAAATGGAAAGTGATAAAAACAATGAAAATTTTGCAATTATTTGTTATTTTTCAAGCAAAAAAAATAAAGTTTCAGTCCAACGATCAGTATAGCGATTTGAGTGACTCATCCAGAAAACCTCATATCTTTACCAAAATATGTTAAATAGACGGGCCACTCACCGTCAATTTTTCCGCTATCTTCCCCGCCCAATTTTATCCAATTAAATCTTTAATAAAAGGCAATAAAGGGATATAACTCGCGGAGTTTATTTCCAAGTTGATTCAAAATTATAAAATAAATCAGAAACATCGTTGATCACAAAACAGTAGGATTTTTTGAAACAGATTACGTTAGGGTTATTCATAAAAATTGAAAAAGTGACTTTCGTAAAATGCGATATATCTGTCTTATATTTAGATTCTTATTACTTAGATTTTTTTTGTAGAAACAGAAAATATGAAGCACAAAAAAACATAAAAGGTTCGGATTTGATTTTTATCATTTTGAGGTAATCTCCCTTAATCATACATAAAATGCGCACCGCTATAAACATAAAAGCAGCATGTCAATATCATAACAAACAATAAGAGGCCTGACTTTTGTTAGAAATAGTGTTAGACTTATTTAAAAATACTTTTCTAGCTCAGTTTTTGACGAAGAATGAAATTTTGCTATTCAAATTACATTTTTTTCCATATTTGTGTGATATGCTATTTTTGGTTAAAACTCTTAAAAAAGCCTTGAAGTCGAATAACAAAATTTTTATTCGTTGTAATTGATTTTTCAGGACCGATCAACCCGGGAACTGTATTTATTTGATCAATTTATCAAACGAAGAAAGATAATTTTTCCATGCAATCCAGCACCCAGAACCCTCTTAAGATTTTGCTGTTGTCGAGATAACCTCTAACAAAACAGTACAGTTCAACTTAAAAATTAAATTACGGACATTATGACATGGTTTCAAGAAAATCATCTGAATAAAAGAAAAAACTATTTATACGGAGCTGGGCACCATCTTTGATGAAGCTTAAAAAGTGGTTTACAAGTCAATTACAAAAAGTGTTTCTCTTTACGATTATTGAATATTTCCGATATTCACTACGAATTATAAGCTGGAAGCTATTCGCCAAGAGTTTTTCTGTCAAAATTTTCTTAATTATTTAGTTTAAGTCATAAATATGAAAAAAAATCAAGACTGATGAAATTCTTATAAATATTTGACCCGATTTCAATAATTTAAAATAATCCCAAAACTCAGAGCATCATTTCAATCCTGGAACTTAAACTTTTTCAATTTTTACAATGGTGGCACGGAAGTCCTAATGCATTCCAAATATTATACTGCTTTGAATTTGGATAATTTTGATCCCGATTTGAATTCTTACATTTTGGTGGTCGAAAACATGAACGTAAAAACTCATCCCGTAGTCCTTGCTTTTCCAGGAAGGCAAAAAAATCACAATTGTTTTAATACCGGAGGTAACTCACATTCAAGAACATCTGCAGGTTTTGCGAACTCGTCCATCAGAGATTTGGCTCAAGAAATATATGGAAATGAAATTACTTTGGATAATATTTCAAGTTTTTCATTTAATCAAAAAGGGCTGTCCAAGGTCCAAAGCAAAAGCCCCAAAAAATCGACAAATTAATGAATTGTAATTAGATTTGTGTGTTATTTATAGAAACGAATTTTTTTATTATCCCGCACATAAAATGCGTTTGCAGTAATCATGGTTAATATGAAATCAACCTTTTACCAATACAGCAGGGCGCGGCCGCGGCGTATAGTTAGAAAGTTTGTCGCCAAAAAACCTAACTATACGCGTAATTCTAACTATACGCCGTACTTTCTAACTATACGCGTACTTTGAGAAAATGTGCTCTGATTAGTAATTTGGACAATATCTAGAGTTTAAAATTGCGTTAAAATATGGTCAGAGTAAGAATTTTTGGTGATTTTAAAGTGTAATTTTCGTTACAAATCTTCTAGGATGTATAAATTTAAATTTTATTGAAAAAAAATGAAATAAAGTTAATTTTAAATAAACATGAATTCGAAAAAGATTTATCCGCAAATCGTTTAAAATGTAAGGAAACAATGAAAATTATGAAAAAAATATGCTCACAGTAAATCAATCTCAGAAAACCAGAAAAACTAAATATTTTTATCTGAATAACTATTGGCCCATTCTTCAAGCTAGCCGAATTGTCTGCGAGACTTGAAAACATATTTTTAAACTCCTTGAAATACCGACACTTCATTGGTCAATCTTGAACATGTTTTTAAAAAAGCGTATTTTTCATTGTCGCGCCGACCGGATAATCTTGGTCTGAAAATCTGGTTTAAAACGCCTATTTTTGGCTAGGAACGTTTGAAAAAAAAGGCCAATCTTTTGCCTATAACTATACGCCGCATGCCAGGAACGAATAAATTAATTTGTCAAATGCGTAGGTTTTTGCGGAGGCTTACGTAGGTTTTTGCGTGGAATCTAACTATACGCGTATAACTATACGCCGCACCCTGCTGTAATAAATCGTATTTGATGGATATTTCAAAAAAATTCTAATTTGAGTCAAATTATTTGACCCAAAAATCCAAAGTTTCTGAAAACCGTAATTTTTTTTACCAATAAACGCCCTGTAAAAATTCAAACAGGTCCCATTTGAAACATGTTTGTTACGATATCCCTTTAACAACCTTTTGTGAATCTAGGATGTGCGGGTTGAGGGAGCCAATCCTAACACTCCTGAGACCCCTCCTAGCCACTCATGGGGCCGCTTTTCAGCCCGCACATCCTAGATTCACAAAAGGTCGTTAAAGGGATATGTTCAATTTATGTGAGCGTTATAAAATTTTGTAAATTTCCATGTAATTTTGTAAATACGACATGCAAAATACAGTTTCGACTTTAAAACGCGTTTCTGAAAGAGACCCAAAACCTTTAATAATTTTAAAATTCAACATTTTGACAAGTTAAAAAGCACCAATATAGGGTTCATGGAGACCCCACAATGGAGTTACAGGTATAGAACCGGTAATAAATGTCTCGTTCAAATTGACAGTGAAAACAATGGAAACTTTTGCTTGAAATTGAGCCAGAAAGATGACAGAATGAAGATCCGAAATTCTGATTAATTTTTAATTATTTCCAGCCCTTGAAAATGTTTGCAAAAACGCGTTTATATTGACTTATTGTAAATAAAATATTATTCGAACTATTAGTTGAAGAATTATTTTTTATGCAGTTTATTTTGTATTTTGAATTACTAGATAAAGATAATTACTAGTAGATAAAGATTCAACCGAAAACAAAAATTTTGCTTTAATGTGGGGATGGTCAACCCTGTAAAACGTGATTTCTGACATTTTGAAATTTAGTATTTAATCGGCAGAACAGATGTTCAGTTCGGGTAGATAGTAATTCGCAGAAAATGTAATTCGTCGAAAATTGAAAATTTCAACTTTTCAAATATAAATACAACTTTTTGTAAAAATTCTTCTTGCTCATCGTTTCCAGTGCCAAATTTAAATATGGTAAGATACAAAACATAATTCTCTTATAGTTTAATTCTAGAAGTTTTTGCCAAAAGGCACTATTCATAAAAAGTGAGTTTTTAAGCCTCAACTTTTATAACTTTGACATAAAAACATAGAAATTGGGTTTTACGATGAAATCACACTGAAAAATGGCAAGATGATTCTTAAATAAAAATTGTCTTTAACTTGATAAATCGAAATTCCGATTTTCGAGAACGAATTACATTTTCTGCGAATTACTATCTACCCGTTCAGTTCGTATACCGACAAACTATATCGATACCTCTAGCCTTCAAAGCTACTTGTGAGATATTATCAAGTCCAAATATCGCAACCTACGCATATTACGACCGATTTAAAAAGGGTCCCAAAAATCATTAAAAGGAGATGCATTTGTTCAGGCGATATGTGATTGGCATGACTTGTATCTAGTTCTTCGCGGCCAGACAATGCCGTCAAATTGTTGGGTTCAGGTTTTTGGAATTTTTGCACCAAAGAAAAAGCTTAATCAAATTTTCTTGCATCAGACGCAAAATGACCTGCAATAACATTTTTTTGAAGTTGTATTTAAAAGGTATTTATTGTTTAGCTCTTTTTAGCACAGCATGTATACATTTTTTGAAGTTGTTCATCAAGGCCACCCTTTTCATGCAATATTTCTACAACTACAATTTTCTACAATTTCGTTAGGATTTCACTTCAGTGACCTAAGGTAGTTTTTTTATGGTCATATCTAGCATGTCTACCATTAAAATCGACCAATAAAAACACTAGGAACTCGACCCAAATTGGTCGGTTTTGGCCAAGAATCGAATGATAGACATGCTAGTGAAATCTACTTACCTACCTAGTAATTAAGGCGATTTCGAGAATCGTTTTTGTTGTATTACGAAAACAAAAATGATCCCAAATTAATTCGACATGAAGATCAACTGATAAAAATCGGAATTTAATTTACGGGGGTTCAAATCGCGGGAGGCCCAACTTGGCCGCCCAAGCCTTTTTTCTTAAAATTTGCCTGGAACTAATGTTTAATGCTTGTTTCTCCTGTATTACGAATCTCTATACATTAACTTAAAAATTTATATAATTTTGTAAGCTTACAATTTTGCCTTATGCTGATAGGTTCAAAAAGATGCCCAAAAGTCACTTTTTACCCCATAAATGAATTTTCCATCCAAAAAAGTTTTTTTGTTTCCAAATTTCTTGTAAAAAATGCCAAATCGGTGTTGAAATTGACCAAAATCACTTAAAATGCATAAAACAGTTTTCAGGATATAATATGGATAGTGAGCAAACCGGGCCAAAATCTAAATTTTGAATTAGAGGGTTAAAAAACGGGAAAAAAATTAAGGGGTATAATTTGAGCAGAAAAAAAATAATATTTTTATTTTTTTGCTGGTATTTTTACCGCTGGAAATACCGGTTTTAAAAACCGATATTGCATGTCATATATAATGGTATAAGGGGATGCGGCATAATAAGTACGAGGCCTCGAGATTTTCCGTCATTATGCTGTTATAAAAAGGCCGGAATGGCTAATAGCCACCAAGAGGCCTCGTAATAGATATGGTCGAAATCACAAATCCCGGAAGATTGGCCGTTAATAGTAAATCAAGCGAAAATTGTGGCTTGATTTACTTTCAAAGGCCGCTCTTCCGGAATGTAAGATATTATATGCGTTTCCCGTGATCGGCTTGGATGTAAATGTGCCCATAAAAAAACTACCTGAATAATTTCGAACTTGAAATCTTTGGTTAGTTTTTTGTTCTCGATGATTGGCCATCTACCTACAACACCAGTTTCGTGCAAACATTTTAGACAATTTTCAGATTGAACTAGTTTCTATAAAATGTTTTTTTACTGGGAGGCTCAGCCAGAGGTTCTTCGCCGAGTAATGAATGGATGATTTTATACAGCTCTTCAAAATCCTTTAGACCAAGATCTTTTTGATATCCCCAAATTGAAATTTCAGCAAGTGTGTGGGCAAAAAGACATGTTTTTTCGTACGAGCAAGCTCCTTCAACTCGCATATTTTGACAGAAAACAAACTTTTTCGGCAAGGCTTGGTTCTCATAATGAATTTGTACGAGTCAAATTTTAAATGCGCATCAGACATTTTATATTCAATGCAAAAAAATCGGAACCAACATTTAAACGGATTTTTTTTGGTATTTTTGCATCAAAAAACTGTGCCAGGCAAAAAGTGAGCAAATTTTCATTCTTTCACGATTTTTTGTTAATTTGTATGCAAAAAATTTCCGCAACGTATTTTTACAATTTTTTTCACAATGACCAAATTTGCAGTAAAAAATTTTCAAAAAGTTTTTATTGAAAAATTCATTCCTTAAAAACAGCAAATACATTACGACATTGTGATAATTTGCCTTCATCGTTATCAGTGACCAAAACTACGCGATTGCACTATTTTCAAAAAATTTAATAATTTTTTTAATATTGAAATATAATGTTCCTGGTATTGACATGTGACTAAGAAG
Organism: Oikopleura vanhoeffeni; assembly: GCA_004367855.1. Classification (NCBI taxonomy): domain Eukaryota; kingdom Metazoa; phylum Chordata; class Appendicularia; order Copelata; family Oikopleuridae; genus Oikopleura; species Oikopleura vanhoeffeni. The sequence goes on along the minus strand of SCLH01000255.1, from coordinate 529,974 downwards.
AAATGGTTTGCTCAAATTTTTTTACCAACATTTTAAGTGTTTTAACTGTGGTTTATGTCTATCGAAAATGATCCCTACTGAGCCTTTTACAGCACGCGTCATAACTTTGAGAAAGTGACCAATGAAATCGCGGGATTCTTGAATTAAGTCGACAATCGAGTAATGTGATTGGTCACTTTCTCAAAGTTATGACGCGTGATGTGAAAGGCCCAGTAGGGATCCTTTTCGATGGTGGGACAGCTGAGATATTGCCATATTAATGTGAGTTTTCAAAATGCTCCAAATATTCAAAATTTAACTGAAGATATCGTCTCAGGGAGTGTTCTTATAGACTGGAACCATAATAGTGTTGTCTATCAGCATTATATTTCAGATCCCGGCCGATCATGATTTCGAAATTATTCTCGAAATCATATCTTATAACATCCCGATCCCATTATTCGATTTCAATTCATTAAAAATAGAAAAATTGGAATATTAAAAAATAATTTGTCAGAAATTGAATTTTTGACCTCACACCAAAATTTTGCTCGTCAATCTTTTCATTATTAAATTTTAAGACATGCTAGCTAACTTAGCTACATACGATAGTTATAGAACTGTAGAAAATACAAAAACAGTCTAAAATTATTCAAATTGAGTGAAACCCATAAAAATTAGTCATGAAATTCAAAATTGAAATTTTTTAAATTACCTTACTATTTTTCTGAAAATTATCTCATAGAGGCTCAACGGGTGTGGGACATCAATTTTATAACTAGGCTGTTTACACGGAGTTGTGAATCCGGATGAGATTTCGGATCTAGTATGATTCATACGGTATAAATTATACCGTATAATTCATACCGTATGATCCAGATTCTGGATTAATCATCGAAATGAAATCCTATGAGTTATACGGTATAAGTTATAACTCATAGGATTTGATTTCGATCATTAACTAATACCGTATAGACTATACGGTATAGTCTATATATATACGGTATAGGGTACACTTAAACCGTGAACCTTAAACCGGGGTTAACTTATACCGTATTATACGGTATAACTTATACGTAGGCTTTAACGTCCGAATCAAATCTCGTTTCGGGATCCCGAAAAATCCTGATTAACAACACTAAGTTTATTAACTGTAATTTCTATATTTTACCTGATGTGCAGTCACTTCATGACAATATTCGGTTTCGGCAGGAGCTTTTTCAGGTCCTCTTATTTCGTAACACTTTTATATAAAAATAATTATGAAATAATATATATCTAATAAAATAGTATAAAATAATTTATTAATCACCATCAAATATAAAATTTGGTTCAAATCGTTATCTGAAAGCAAACTTATGTTAGTAAGTAGCCAATATCTGATGATTTTAACTCTCACATACCCACTTTTAAATTCAAAATTGTAAAAATGGAAATTTTGGCGAGGGTATGATGGTATGTGACAAATTTTGGGAGAATCTATTTTTTGTGAATATATAAGAGTTAATTCTAAGTTCACCAATAAATACCTTGGAGCATAAATATATAATATTTTTCAAGAGTTGATCAATTGGAGGTACTTCAATTTCATTCATTTCCTTCAAAACGGTTAAAAAATTAGAAAAAAAAATAATTTGGCATCCCGAGCTAAAATAAGCTTCTCGATAAAATGTCTTATAATAACAAAAAGTTAGGTCCCAGGCAGGGGTCGGCAAATTTTCTGAAAATGGCTGCTCTGCTCTTAACCAGATTTCAATCTTTTCAGTTTTAATCTGATGCCAAATTCGGACAAATCTCCACTCCCCAATAATTTGCCTAGGGGTTTGAGTTGAAAAATTACTCGAGATTTGCTCTGAAATTGACCTGAAAGAGTGAATTAGAGCAGAGTAGAGCAAACTCTGCCGATCTCCGGTCCCAGGGTTGTTTTTCTACGCTAAGGTGGTTTTTTTAGAAGGGTTACAAGTTTTCTGGCGTAATGGTATTTGGGAACCCCATGAAACCAATAATTAGCGGACGTAGAATTTTATTCCGCAACTTTTAATAAAATAAAATTTTTAAATTTGTGCGTGGGTGGAGGATTATAGCAGGATTTCAATAATCCGTTTTCCAAAAAGTGCTCCGATTGGGTCCAAACTTGTCATGTAAACTAATTACGGCACCAGGAGTTCGAATCTGATACCAGATTATATCAATGACGTCATCATGAGTCATTTCATAGTCGATGATTTCGCATTGGTAAAAAATCTTAAATCATGGATTTGAAATAATTCGATTTTTCGTCTTAAACTACGTGGTTTTTTTGGCTATAAAATGTTAAGCTGGAGAAAAAAAATTATTTAACCAAAAAAAATCCTTCGGAGTGCAAACAAGACCAACATTTGCCGTCATTTTGAAAAAAGAAACAAGCGATTTTTGACCACCTAAAAAACGGCGCAACTGAGTGGTCGGAGAAAAAGTCTAATCTGAATCAGAATTTTTGACGTCAAAAACTTCTTCAGATCAGTAATCTTATACCACCTCACTGAAAATAGCACAAACAAATTATTGCTCAAACATTTTTTAAACCGTTTCTTCATGATTTCTGCTTTCCTTTTCGATATTGTTGTATTTCCACTTTGACTAAATTGAACTAGTTGTTGAGCTGACAAATTTGTACTCCTCAGTAGAATCCAGACTTCTAATTCTAGATCGGAATGAGAAAAGTGACAAGTTTCTCCAAGTTTACACGATCCCGTTTCTTAAGAAATAATCAATTCATGATCATATTATTAATATGAAACAAAGCGTAATTTTTTTTGTGAATATTTTATGTTTCTTCTGTTTTTGTTTGCTACTTTCCACGCCGACTTTGTTAAGCATTTCTGCTAACAAAAAATGAAATTTTGTGGGGTAATAACTGGTTTATCTTTGTTTTGAGATTTCTTGGTAATGAAAAAATTAGTGTGTAAAAATAATTTTTCAGAAATTTAATTTTGGACCTCATACCAAAATTTCGTCCGTCAATCGCATCAAAATTAAATTTGAAGAAATTATAGCTACTTTTTCTTCAGAAGAGAATCGTGAAACTGTTAAAAATAACAAAGCAGTCTTTAATTATTTAAATTGAGTGAAAACCATAAAAGTTTGTCATGAAATTCAACGAGTATTTTTTATCCCTTGACTTAATTTCATTCAAACAAAAGCTCTGAAAAAAGCTTTAAACAATTGAGTCGATTTTAACTAGAAAATCCCAGTAGCAACAAATGGGTGCGTTTTATGGGTCAACTCTGTTAAGCAAATTTTGAGTCTTTCAAGGCCTCTTCAGACCATTTTTTCATACTGACCCTTATTTTCATGCCAACAAATCTCCATTCTACAATTTCGCGAATCGCGTATTCTAACAGATTTTTCATGAATAAGTTGTCGTTTGGGTTTTGCAGGATCGACTGATAGATTTTGAAATTTAAAACTTCCACCATATCGATTCACTAGGGCTTTTAAATAGACTTGAAAGGGGGATCGGAAAAATATTCAAAATTAAAAAATGACGTTTGCGGTATCTGCTCGAAAAAATTGAGTTTGTTCAATGTCTTTTCAATAGGACGTTTTCGTGAGAAATGCGTTGGCTTCACCTCGCCAACTGAAGGGCGATTATCGATCATGATGCCCGAGTAACTTGAAAATCCTATTCCCTATTATTTTAAGGAAGTGGCCGTCGATAATTGGGCTATTTTTTACACATTTTCAAGTGAAGTTTCCGAGAAACCTAGAGTCAGAAATGATTTAATTTTTTTCCACGTACCTAGAACAACTCTTGAGGAAGTTGTAAGTACTATTCAAGTCATCTGATACTTCAACCTATGCTCAAAATATAAATTTCAGTAGGCCTTCCCTAAAAGCACTAAAATCCTACTCCTAATTCATCTCTCATCACTTTTAATTAATATTTGCAATTTAGAATGAATATATAAATGCACATCACTAAATGTAGCCCTTTTTTGAAAATTTTCCCTCTAGTGGTCAAAACAGCTTATTTGGGAGCCTCGCGCAAACGCCTACTCCACCTTAAATATATATGGAAAATTTTCAATTTGTACATCAAATTCACCGCAAAGCCTAGATTAAGGGGGTGGTGTGGATGAATTTTGACATTTTGGACGCTTGGTACGGCCAAACCGATAAAGATGAGGAATTTCTGAGGAGACAAAATGAAAGATCTATCCTTAATCTCAGGATTCCATTTGCCACTTTAGTACCAAACCAACCAACCACCTGGTTAACCGCGGTTAAACACGAGTCCCTCAGCTTTTTTCAAAGAAACAAGGATCCTAGGGCTTATATCGGAAAGTTATGAGATTTGGTGAAAATTCGGAAAATTGTCTTAATTTTAGTGAATGGGAGCTATTTTTCGATTTTTGCCTCAGGGGTCAGCAATCTGGTTGAATATGCAGAAAAATGGTGTTTTTTCGACGATATTAGCAACTATGGTTTTCAACACAAACAGTGCTAGAGCGCAAAACGAAATATTTAGAGAAAAACCTTAATTTTTTTCTAAAATCCGCTGTGTTGAAAATGAGACCATAGTTGCGAATATCGTTTCCAGTAAATCGTATACAAGGAATCTTTTGGTGGCATTATTCTATTTTCACTTTTATGTTCAAATTGTCGATTTCGCGCACTTTTTTGTCGATTTACAGCCAATCAGGCCAAAATTCGAAAAAGTACTCCCATTCGATGTTCATCAACACTTGATCTTGTTAAATTCCGAAATGACGTTTCTGACATTTCCACCGAAAAAGCCTTGTATCAAAACGTCGAAAAAAACACTTTTTTCGGCATATTCAACCAGATTGCTGACCCTGAGGCAAAATAAAAAAAATAGCTCCCATTCACTAAAATTAGACAAAATTCCGGATTCTCACCAATCTCAAAACTTTCCGATATAAGCTCTAGGATCCATCCTTGTTTATTTGAAAAAAGCTGAGGGACTCGTGTTAAACCGCGGTTAACCAGGTGGTTGGTTGGTGTGGTACTAAAGTGACAAATGGAATCCCGGGATTAAGGATAGATCTTTCATTTTGTCTCCTCAGAAATTCATACATAAAGCGGTTGTACTACAAAATAGAGTTATATATTCTTAAATAAAAAACCTACTGCAATTGTTTGACAGATAAAAAATTATTTTTAGATTTTATCAACCACTCAAATACGTACCAAAAAAACAATTTTAGTAACAAATGTATAGGTATTAAAAGCCTATAAGTTCGTGGCGAGCTATTACTATCGAAACATTTATTTTTCGTCTTTTTCAAAAACAAACTTTTCGGAAAATCAATAAATTTTGTTTAACGGCTTACAGGTAGGGAGCGAACCGGGCAAAAATCTTTTGAACTTGGAAATTAAGCTACAAACAGGAAAAAATGAGGTATATAATTTCAGCAGAAAAAATGAGTGTTTCCAATTATTTTGTTTTGGTAATTTTACCGGTGAAAATACCGATTTAAACATTTAATTGGCGATTTTATCCGTGAAGAACTTTGCAGAGCTAAGGCAGTGTGTTATGCGTGATCTATGTATAATTTAACACTGCCAAGCATCTAAGTGTGCTGGGGTGCGCAGAACAATAATTTCAATGATCTACATCTTTCCGCCTACGGATTTTTTTGTTCAAAATTACCTTAATTATCCTCCCACATTTTTGAATATGCTATTTTTCAAATACTTATTCTGGGGAAATATAGCAAATTGTTTTGTGAGTATTGCTGTTATAATTCAAATAAATAATTGTAATACACTTTAATTAAAACAGTGGTTTTGGTGAGTCATTTTGTGGCCATAAGAGGGCCCAAAAATGTTTTAAATGCTCAGACTCGATATCCTTGGTTTTTGTTAACTCTGTAAAGTCAAACATTATAAGTTATAATTTATAACTAAACAGTTATTGTAAAGTGAGCAATTTTTCCGGTTCGCTCCCTACCTATCGTGATAAAAACACCACCAGTTTCTTTGAAATTGTCCATAATTTGATAAAATAATTCATCAAAATGAGCCTCAAATCACGACCACAACCCCCTGAGTGATAATAAACGTAACTCATAATGTCAAATTTAAATTTTTAAGACGTTGCAACGAAAAAATGAACGACACGTTAAAATTTCCGATCCCGAACTTGGACATCTAAGCCATTTAAATTTCCCATAATCCAATGTCTCATAAAATCGCCTCTCTTTTCAGCAGTCCAAACTTCTAGTTCTTCTGGCGATTGCGCAAAAGTACAATTATTTCCGTAACTGCATTCATTTCCATCTTCGATTTCCTTGCAAATTTGAAACTGACCCGATACAGTATTATTTTCATTTTTCATAGACTTCAAAAGATAAAAAAATTATTGAACTTGGAGTCAAATATTGTGAGAAAACCAGATTATTTCCGCTTACAAAAAATCCATTTGTGGCGGTAATAACTGGGTCATCTTTGTTTTAAGCTCACCGATTTCTCGAGAAATAGAAAAATTGGAGTGTGCGAAGAAAATTTTTCAGAAATTAAATCTTGGATCTGATACCAAAATTTCGCTTGTCAATCTCCTCGTACTTTAATTTGGTGAAATTATAGCTACTTTATTTACATAAGATAATTGTAGAACCGTAGATATTAATCAAACAGTCCAAAATTATACCAATTAAGTACAGTAGTATGCAAGTCCGTTTAAAGTCATACTACTGTATAAACCATAAAAGTTTGTCATGAAATTCAAAAAGGGATTTTTTGAAAACATTTTCGTAATTTTTCTTAAATACGTACTCAAAAATAGCAAAACGGTTAATGTACACGGAGGGCATTGTAATCATTGTGCTCATAATTCAAGTTAGTTCTGAGAATGTGGGTTTTAAGGGGGGTGGTCAACGCAAAAGGCCAAAAACGTAGTTTTGTAGTTGGTTTCACGATGAATGTAGAAACAAGAAAGATATCAAACCACCAGAAATGAAATACTTGAGTCAATAGTCCTCGAGGCAGAGTCAAAGTTAATCGCACTGAGAGCCACTTCCGCCGGGAATGACGTTTGAAATTTTTTTATTTTAAAAATAAAAAATGTAACTGAGCCCTCAGTTTTAGAGGTATGGACTTGATTTTTTATTTAAAATTACAGAATTGATAGTATCAACAAAACTTAACTCAAAGAATTGTCGAAAAAATTTAGAACCCTTGAAGTCTAGAAAAAACCGTTATTTAAGCCTTAAAATTATTGGTTTCCAAAACGTGACTATTTTGAAAAAATTTGAAAATTCATTTTTTCGATTATTATCTCCGCAAAGGTCAAACAATCGTCCATAAAACTTAACTGAAAGAATTTTGATTAAACCTCTCAGTTGTCCTACAGAGAGGTCGTAGTCACATGTCAAAATTAAATTTTAGTCAGAAAAAAAAATGTTTTTTCGATTTTTTTTCAAAATCAAATTTTGATGACCTATCTGACGCAGAATTTAATGCAGTTACAGAAAATATACTTTTGATATTTCTGTCATGAAAATTAGGCCTCAAAACTCAAAATCAAATTGCCAACAAAAAAGACTATTTTCTAGAATAGTCGTTTCAAGAGTAGTAAGGACTCTAAAACTACCACTTATTGATTTCGAATACAAAAAATATTGTGTTTTGAACGTTCCAGGAAAAATAACCTCATTTCACATTTTTGTCCAGATTTGCGTTGGCCACCCCCTTAAGAACCCATTTTCTGAACACTGTTTGGCCTAGAAATCATTTTTTTCCGGAATTGATTTTTTTTGGTGGCCATTAATCCCAGAAACTTTCAGTTTAGTGAGTAGAGTTCCCGCTACGCACTCTACTTAAGGGGGTTCTGTAGGCTGGAAAGGCTTTTTCGAAGGCTCATAACTTTTTATTCCTTTATAAAAATCTAAGAAATAGTAGTTCGTAATCTCGGGAAAACATTTTATTTCTGACTTTTTTCATAGCAACCGGTAAATTGAGTTAACCGAAAGCAAAAATTTTTTTTTGTAAGTTTTATTTCTTTTTCGCCTGATTTCAAAACAACGTCATTTTCGGAATGTAACAAGCCCAAGAGGTGGTGAGCAAAATGTTGGTAGTAAGTTTTCGAATTAGGCTGTAAATCGACAAAAAGTGCGCGAAATCGACAATTTTGAATATGAAAATTAGACAGTTTAAATGCCACCAAAAGATTCTTTGGGTACGATTTGCTGGAAACGATATTAGCAACTATGGTCTGATTTTGAACACAGCGGATTCTAGAAAAAAATTAAACTTTTTCATCGAAATTATTTTATGATCTCTAGCACCGTTTCTGTTGAAAATCAGACCATAGTCGCTAATATCGTTTCCAGCAAAACGTACCCAAGAAATCTTTTGGTGGCATTTAAATTGTCTAATTCTCACTTTCATATTCAAAATTGTCGATTTCGCGCACTTTTTTGTCGATTTACAGCCAAATTCGAAAAAATACCACCAAAATTTTGCTCATCACCCCTTGGGCTTGTTACATTCCGAAAATGACGTTGATTTGAAATAAGGCGAAAAAGAAATAAGACTTTCAAAAAAAAATTTTGCTTTCGGTTAACTCAATTTACCGGTTGGTCGAACATGCTTTGAAAAAAGTCAGAAATAAAATGTGTTCCAAAAATTACGAACTACTATTCCTGAGATTCTTATAAGATTTTTATGAAGGAACAAAAAGTTATGAGCCTTAGAAAAAGCCTTTCCAGCCTACAGAACACTAACCCTCACGATAACGAAGCATAAAATAAATATTTTAGTCTGATATACTAAGTAAAATTTTATAATAATTTTTTTAAAGTGGATGAGGCGTATAAAATTTGTGGAAACGATTTGGGTATGTTCACCTAAGGTTCCCTCACCTATGTGTATATGGCAAATAATTTGTGAATGCATTCTTTTTTCGGGCAGATTTAAAGGATAGATCTACAAATTATGCATTTTCGGTTTTTCTCATGAGCTCTTAGTTTTCAGTATATTTCACTTCATGAGAAAATGTCCAATCAGAGTCGCATAGCTCCCTCAAGGGAGGTAAGCGACGAGGTTCTAACTGAGATCTACACAGATACGAAGTAATTTTTGCGGGCATTCGAAATTTGTGTCGATTTCATTTCAGAAAAGTAAAAAATATTAAATTTCGAATATTTTGAATTCTCTAAGATTTATGCTGTTCATTTTTGAACTGCTGCATCAAAAACTACAGTAGGAGTGTTTTAAAAAAGGTTTTTTTTCGGTAATTGTTGAGCAATTTCGATACTGATTTCCGGTACTTGTGATCCCACCTATGGAGTCAACAATTCTACCGTAGATTTTTCCAAGGGTTTCACATGCCAAAAATCATTGTCGCTATCTTGTCTATGTTTCTCCATGAAATCAAAGTGGCATACTAAAAAAAGGACCTTAAGTTTTTCCGTTAAATTATCTCTATTGTTTCGATGGCCATTAAAGAATTATGTGATTTTTTTTGCATCAGTTCACAGGTTATGTAAGCTAAACTTATAGCCTTTAAGAAAAAAAAGATTATAAATTTTTCGTAAAAAAATAATAAATTGGGTAAATCTGTGAATGCAACGCAATCGAAACTTGTAACGTCTTGCATCAGAAAACCAATACAAGATATTTAAAACGAATGCCATATAACCTCGGCAACATTGGTATAAGTTGCTTTTTAAACAAAAAAATCTGATATCAGTGCTCCAATGAATCGAATAAATGCTTAATACAACCGAAAACAGTCAAATTTACCATGTAATTTTTGTCGTTTTGGCAAATAGACCGAACATTACATTTCCAATTCATATATCGTCTTGAATAACCATTAAATAGTGGGCGTTAGAAAAAGACAAAAAAAATTTAACATCTAATCCTAAATAAAGATGAAACGAATGTGGTCAAACTGGATTTCAACCAGTATCAGACGGTACTATCATAGAAAAAACTTTAAATACATTTTTGAAAATTTCAGACAAATAATCAACTTATATTCCAGCTTCAGTATGTCAGGTCCTGTCTTAAGAAAGGGCTGAATGTAAAAAAAGCGTCGTTACGGCTTAGATCATGTTTGACAAATTTCGACGCTCCTATTTTGTCCTCTAGAGAGATTTTTTCAATTTAACGGTTTCGAAAAATAACAAAAAATAGTAAAAAAACTTCTAATTTAGCTTTTTGGCTAATATTTTTTTATGAGGTTGACAGTGTCTATAGCCAATTTGCTTTATTGTAAGCCTCTCTATGCCTCTAGGGGGGATTTAGAGCCAATAGGACTAAGCGGACGAAACGGGGTTGTATATTTTGTCCGCTTGTGGTTAGTTTTTTACCGGAAACACACCTAGTCATGACGATTACGGAAAAACATAATGAATCAAGAAACGGTTTTTGCATTCCTCTGCCACTAAAAAGCTCAATGCGATAATTTTCTTTCTTTTTTATCGGACTAAACCGGCACCGTAACCCGAGATCCTTATTAATAGGCATTTTCTGAAGAAAATTTGGAAAAAAACAATCGAAACTCGTTTTTTCTTCCAAGGAATTCAATCCAAAATATAGTGCAAGCCAGTAAAATCTGTAGACAAGCGTGATTATAGAAGAATAATTTTTTTCTAGGTAAGCCGAAGACGGCGTAGATATTTGCTTCGCAAACTTAGAAACACAAACTGCTGCTTGCTGGCATCTAGTTTTGTTCAGATACAAAAAATTATCGATATAACTTCACCCTATTAGAAGAAAATATTGATCGAGCTTTCGAAATGGTCGAGAGCCTTGAAGATATGTGAATTGCAATAATTGCCAACTTTGTACATGCAAATGATTGAATCTAACTCAGCATGCTCATTATTTGAAATTTATAGAATAAAAAACCAGGAATGATTTTATTTATTTATGAATTTGCTCTTTACACTAAAAAAGATTACACGCAATTGCCTTTGTCGTCATCGGATCCAAGGATCGGTTAGTCCAGTAATCACAAAATGTCATTGCTACGTATTGTGGTTGCCTCGGAAAACAACCCACCACTAGTAACAGCTAAAAACCATATATCACTCTATGATATACAAGGAGGCCCGATATCGCGCCAATCGCCGAAAAAAACCTACGCAATTTCACGATTTTTAGCTTAACCCCTGAATCACAAAAAAAAAGCCAAGGCACCAGAGCCGAATATCGGCTCTACTTGACGTTTTACAGTAAGCTCAAGGTGTGAAGCTCTCAATACTTTGCAATAAGAAGTTGAAAAGTTATATTTTGCATCAATCATATTATCTACAATTTTGATTTTAGTGTCCTAGAAATATATAGTTGAAACACAGGTGTAGCATTATATGATACTGCTCATCGTAAGTCTTCAAAATTTTTTTTTATGGGTACAACGCACAAGTATTGCCTTAGGTGCACACTTTGATTAGATCTATAATATCACGTAATCAAATATTTTGAAAAGTAAAAAAAAATGATGAAAAAATCACAATTTCTATGAAAAGTGCTATTTTCACAATAAAAGCAATTAATAACTTATTTATTATTATTGTTAATTTATATATAGTAATAAGTGAAGAGTGGTGGACAATTTTTGATTGATTTAATTAATTTTATATGAAAATAATTTTTGAAAGATTTCACTTCAAAGAAAAATATTTGTCCAAGATAGAATACACTTAATCTAAGTGTTTTGCATTGCACACAAACACTTTCTAAAAATGGCTGATCTACATTTGTATTTGATGTCTAGTTTCGAAATAATTTTGCCGGAAGTAAACTTCGGGCGAAAACTCAAAAAATCCTCGCAGTTATATCGAAACCAAATATTCAAAAAAAATTGAGTATTTTTCTTCGGAGCACCTGCAAATTCTTTATAATATAATACATTTGTTCGGAAGAAACAATTTCCTGTGACATTTATTTTGCTTCATTTTAAAGTTTAGTAGGCTGAGCGATATATGGCTTCTGTGTTCCAAGGTTAAGGGGGTTCTCTATAGGCAGTCCATAATCTTCTGGAATCGTAGTTCGTCACTAATTTCAACGATTTTCTGAATCTGCACGTGCCTGTTTAGTTATTTGAATTTTTAAAAATGTAAGAAAAAAAATCGAAATTTTCCCAAAAAATATTGAAATTTTTTTTGAGTGTCTAAATAAGAAAATGTTTTTTGCTGCTGCGCGAGAACGTAAATAATTGACATAGTTATATCCGCTTCCAGAACCATGATAATGGCGAAGTATTTGATACTACTGAAAATTGATAACGACCTTGACCTCAAAAATAATTTCAAATTGTCCTCCTGGGAGTTAAAACTGAATCGAAAACTCGAGCGCAGTCATATCGTCCAAATTGTCAGGGATAATCGGTGATCCATGTAAAAATAGGTTTTGTAAATAAAAAAAATATCGCTGTCTGCCAAAATAGCAAAAAAGGGCCTTTTCGGCATAATAGAGACATTGAGGATGAAATTCGAAAAAACGCGTGCGTCCATTTTTGCTGCTATGCTATTCACAACTATGTTGAGTAATGATATTTCTGAAATTAGGACGAAAAAAATAATTATCAGCTTTTGACAAAAACTATGCTCCGTTAACTCATTTACGCGGTTGGTTGTAAGTTCGATTTGAAAGTTTTAGCTAAAGTTTCACGAGATAGAACTAATCATCCCATAGTTTTTTTAGTGGTATTATTATGTACAATAAAAAGTATAGCTCGGGAAAAAGTCTGCTGTCTATAGAACCCTAAATACTTCATGCCATATCGCCGAATGTCCAATATTGCTTGAATTTTTTGAGATTATATTAAAAATTACTTTGTGGGCGTCCATGATGACTTCAATCTCATGATTGAATTTCTTTTCAACTTTAATTTGATGCGTTTGTATCTCCCTGTATATAATAAAAATAATTTTATTTTCAAAATAATTTTTGAAATTAAATGCCGAAATCGTTATTTTACTAGCTCGTTCACTATCACGATAATATTTCGTGATATTAATTGAAAAAAGTAATAAGAATTGAAAGTGAACCGTGATGCGCACACTGAGTGCAACTCTATGACTAACAATTTTTATTTTAACGTGAAGTAAAAACTTCTGAAAGCTCGCAAATCACGCAAAAATGGTTAAGATCTCATCTGTTAAATTTGACACCAGTGAATTATTTCAGCCATCGAATTGACTCTCAATTGATAAGTTTTTACTTTCGATACTCTTAGATTCTTGTCACCGCAGAATACGACACCACAGGATCATTTTTAGATCTTTCAAATGTGGACGGCCGGACTTCTGCAATGTTTGAATTCCCGAAGCCAAATGAAAGCACCTTGTTTTATTCGCTGCGCTCAAAAAAGAAATTGGTAGTTGTCACCCCGCTGCGGTTTTTGAAGAAGAACCATTTTTCGAGAAATTATTGAATTTCACTACCAATGGTATAAAAACCTATACCTCCTATCGTGAAAATGCTTCTCGTGAAAGTGTGTACATTCCTACAAAATACAACATTTCCCGCCATTTTCATGGCTGATACAATCTCAAACAATCCAAGGCCGTGCACCAACCCACCTACGTCCATTGCAAACAAATAAAATTGATTGGAACCTAGGGTCTGGTTGTTTTGAGATACCTCACATTCCAGTAAGAAACTCCAGAATGGAATATACGACCTCTTTGAAATGTTGAAATCAACCTTTGCTCTCTAGACCTTCATACATTATTGAGCCATTATTGCTATACTTTTCATCAAAAGTCGACCCTCAATCTTTGGGTAGCTTTCAAGTCGTATACGATGAACTTGAGATTGAACGTGAAAACTTGACGGTCCAAATTAGAGGTCAATATTGGTCGGCCGACTCTCATCAGAAAAAAACGGCTAACCAAAAAAACGCTTAAATTTTGCACTGGCCAAAAATTTAGCACTTCATACGGCTTCTCCAGAACCGGGTGGGGACTACTGTTAATCACGAAAAATGATCCGAAAAATCGATTTTTTTTGAAAAATTTTTGAGAACAAAAAAATCCTACATAAAAAATCCCTAATTAAATAATCTGCAAAAAAAATCCTACATACTAAAATGACTTCAGAAAAAAATTCTCAACAAGATAAGCTAACCAAATTAATAACCGATTTTATTTTGAAATTCCTATTTCATCGTCCTATGATCACTAACAGGTGAGGGCTCATATTCGCCGGCGCCAATTCGCCGAAAAAAACCTACGCAATTTCACGATATTTAGCTTAAGATACATCATGCCAAATAATCGCAGGCTTTTGAAAAACGACACCGAATAAGAAATCATCTGAGATAGCTCATAATAACACACGTATTAGTGATAATAAAATTGGTCCGACCTTTTTTTCTGAGATTACTGAAATTGTTAATTACAGTTGTTGTTAATTTGAACAAATGGTCTTGAGTTCGGCCCATTTTTTAATTTATTTTCTCTAAATATTTGTGCGCAGTTTGAGCTATCTAAGAACTCAATCGATAGCGTTTCGAAAAGCCGAATTATACTAAAAATATTGCTTAAAAAGTGGCAAAAAAGCCCAGGACGGCGATCGATATGCTCTCTCAGAGGTGTCAGATTTTACATTTTGATAATGTCATAAATTCATGAGCTAACAAATCCATGTGTGCATATTTAATTTTAATAATTCCGGAGTCCTTAATTTTCTGGATCATATCGAATAAAAAATCGGTAAAGGCCGTGTTGAGAAACTGATAATTAATAAAAAAGATTGAATTGTCCCCTCAATTCAAAAATATCTGTAATGGTTACCATTCTGAACTATCTCTACCTGAAAATTGAGTATCTAAAAATAAAAGCCCAGGACGTGAGATAGAAATTCAATTTTCCACCGGTTCTTGAATGTTTACTCTGATGTGGGGAGACCTTGATGGGAAGATGTAGCTATTTAATTTCGAAGTTGAAATGCTGTGTCTGAGACAGTAGCAAGAAGAGAATACCAAGCGTTTAAAAGTAGCGATTGAGCTTGATTCCCCTATTTTTTTATTATTTCATTAGGTCCTGGTCAGAAAATTTTGAAAGTTGTCAAGAAAATTTATTTTGAATTCCGAAGAGAAACTAGGGGTAAAAATAATACATTATATCAGTATATATCTAATTTTTGTGACTTTTTGTCTCATTCTTTCTATCAAACTGCGTGGACGTGCTTTTTTCACAATTTAATAAACACAAACCAATCCGATTTCGATCATAATTTAATTCGAAAAGTACTGCTTAAATAAAATTAACGAAATGTTCATTAATTATTTTGCGTTGAAACTGAGGGTAAATGTTATAGAAAATTAATTCAAAACTTTCTATTTTCCACAGAAAATTATATGCAACACGGTTTCTTTTGTAATTCGTAACTTTTTACGTAGGGGATTGGGCCATTTTAAGATATCGTGAAAAAACAAAATTTCCCGCTATTTCTCAATGTCTAAGATCATATTATGTCATATAACCAGAGAACACGAAAACACCTCGCGCATTTCAAAGCTGTCAGAAAGCGTGTGCAATCAGCATTTCGATAAGATTTTTTTTTGATGAATGTGCTAAAATGTACGAGTAGAAAGTTAAAACCAGTTGGTTCTATGATTCAACTGAACTCATAAATACAGCTCAAAACAGTATATTCGAAATTTAAAAGTTTCAAACTTTATAAACTTCTTTTCAAACCATCTAAAGTACCATTTATATCTGAATCGTCGAAATGGAACTGGACTCTTAGACCCTGACCATTGATAGTAAAATTAATTTAACAGTTTTTTCGACGGTAGTTTCTGGGCCTTTCTCATCGTTTGGCTTCTTTTATACTTTTTGGGAGAATAATGTGATGTTTCCCCCAGAGCCGATTCCAGAACCCAGTGTCTTGCTTTTAAGCTTTTATTTGCTTGCATTTATCTTCAAAGTTTTGGATATTGTGCATTTGATTATCAGACGTCGTTCTTGTCGATTTGTTTTTGATTGATTGGGAAAGAAAAACTCTGCAGTAGGTGATGCAAGTAAATGATATAAACTTTTGAAATAAAAATTCCCAGCTAATTTCTCGAAAAAATTGAAAACTGATAGTCCCGAAGGACAGCAAACCCTCTATAAGGCCAATTTGGAAAAAATGGCCATATCTAACCTTTTAAATTTGGTCGTCCCCTCTATAAGAAACAATTAATAATATTTTCTCAATTTTCATAAAACACCTTTTTCAGTAATACATTTTGGGTGGAGAGCAAAAAAGGTCTTTAATTTTTTCATTTATAATCGTTAAGAAAATTTTGGTGAAACTCTTCACTGAGATCAAACAAAAACTTTTTCATCAAAATCAAGTAAATTTCAAAAAAAATTGCTTTAAACCGTGGAGCACAGAAAAAAAGTTCGCAGGCAACCGAAGCCTTATAAAGGCTTTTCAAGCGGTATTACAGAAAGCCAAGGTAAGTTAAGTTTCAATTTTTTTTGCATAAGAAGTCAACCGATATATTTTTGCCTCCGACATTTGATATTGCTAGAATTTTTGAATTTAGTTCTAGAAAATTTCACATGGATAAGACAAGGACATCCTATCACGTGAACAAGCTTACAGTGGTGTTCACAATTTTTTGTATTGAAGCGAATGCACAAGGATCTGACCTATGCATCGTATTTTCTGATTTGATTTATATATAAAATCAATCACAAAATATTTCTAAATAGGTTTAAATATTTTGATGAAAATATCCAATTTTCATAAAAATGGTTGTTTTCCCTATAAAAGCAGATTAGTACCTTCTGATATTATTTCTGGTCATATAATAATCGAGTTGACTCTGGGACAATATTTAATTGTCAGAATTAATTTTTTTAATAATTAAATCTTTTTGACATATTTTTTGAACATCTTTGCAAATTTTATAATGTATAGGAACAGACAATTCTACGATGTTTTTTTTTGCTTTAGATAATTTAAATATGCAAAGCTTTATAAGGCTTGTGCTCACACGTGGTTAAGGAATATTTTCTTTAAGGACCATTTGGTATTTTAGAAAAATACAACATTTTAAATTGTTCTAAAAAGACCCTATTTCGTTTCAAAACGTGAAAGAGCAAAAAAAAACGCTGATCATCTATCTTTTTCGAAGAAACGGTTTTCAATAAATTTTTCAGAAATACAATTTGACCCTCCTGGCGTGGTTTTTCAGCGTAGGTTTTTGCAGGAGTTTTCGCCATCCTATTCGCTCACGCATTCATTTTGTCGATTTTTTTTTAAATTCATAGAAGTATTTTGACGATTTAACCGATATTTTATCTATTTAATTTTAAGCTCTGGAAAAATCGAACCATACAAAATCTCAATCGGCGACTGTATTTGCTGCTAATGCTGGGCCGATAATTCAAACTGTTTGAAAAACATCGATGTTTACAGTTATTTCTTGTCCTATTTTATACTCGAAGTGCTTGATTCGATCAATATGGAAAAACACCGACAAAATACCAGCTTTTCGCCAATCCTTGCAATTCAGATGAATGGCGAGAAATCAAGTGTATCTGCGAGCGGTAAAAAATCGAAATTTTTCAAAATATTTTGCTTTAGATGATAGAAAAAATAGATGCAAAAAAAAACGTTTTCAATATTTTTAGGTCTTGGATGATGTTATGGTACAATCGCTGTAGTTCAGTATCGTTTGAATCCGTGTTAGTCGTCGCTCATTTTCTATAATGCCCATCAACAATTTATCGATTTAACTATCAGTGATGAATATCTGTCATGGCCTCACTTCCACAGACAGTAAGTTTTCTATGAGAAAAAGTAAGGAGGATTTTATTTTTTTTAAAATGACTTGGACGTCATCAATAGAAAAATTCTGAGGCGATTTTGAAGAAAAAGCCGCTAAATATTAACTGATCGTCCCTATAGTTTGAGGTCAAACTTTGAGGTCTTAAGACAATCGCGAAANCTCGATTTTTTGCACGGACTCTTCAGCTGCACATTCATCTAGGTTTTCAATATTTGACTTTTAAATCCAAGGAGGAGTTACATTTTGATTGAGACCCCTAAACAAGGGTCAAAATACTGTTTTTTGGTGATACTGAGACCAAATTCAAGAATTTTCAAAAAAACTCAACTCGATTTTTTGCTCACGTTCTGTCCGGTTAATTTGAGTCATAAATCATTGTTGTACCCTAAAAACTCAGAGAGGAGATACATTTTGAAAAAATAATTCCGTTATTTTTGTAAGCACGTTTTTGATTGGACGAGCCATCCGACACTTTCGATTTTTTTATAGGATGCAAGATTTTTGCTTAAATACATTAGTCAGACGCAAAACTTTGTCCTGAAGTTTGTACTCTTGCGATAATTGGCCATTGAAAACCCGGTTTTTTGTCTTAAAGTACGACGACCACCCCCTTAAACTGTATTGCCTAAACGATATAGCTCAGTGTGGGGTTCAGTATTTAAAAATAGGTTCTCAATAAAATGTATTAGTCCTACAGTATTAAATGTGCATTTAATAAAATCTTGCGACATAAGATGAGATTGAAATAGAGCTTAGCACTATCCAAATCAAGTTATTTTCATCTAAAAGCCAGCGAAGCAAAAATGTTAGCTCGGTACCAATCGTGGCTTTATAAAACATATTTTTTTATCCGTTTCCTGATATGGTACATTTCTGATACGTTTCCACTTTCCGTTTGTTTTCATTTTCTTTGCTAGCAAAATATCTTTATAACACGAACTTTCATGATTTGGAATTTGATTTCGGAAGAATGAAGTTTGGTCACCAGCAGGAATCGCACACATTTGACATGCTGGTAAAAATTCAAAGGTGGAAATAATTTGACTCTTTTATTGGGGGATACGCAAAAATAAGTAAAATATTGAAAATGAAATAATTTTGGTCCAAGAAAAACCCAAAAGTTTGATCCTAGATTTGAAACAAAATTGGTCGAAGAATTCAAAAATATAATTTGTCGAAAATTCATCTTGGAATTTGAAATTATGAAGAAACTGTTATCAAAGACAAAATTTAACAAAAACAGTATATTTCCAAAAAGGTAGAATGCTTTAGCCAGACATAGATCGAAGATCTTAAAAAATTGGCCGAAGATTTTAAAAATCTAGTATATTGATTGGTTGGTTGACCCGTCGTTTGTATTTGGTTTGTATTTTTACCTTGTAATTGCTTTGTATTTTTACCTAGGCATTTTTGATCTACCTTCCTCGTAATAGGATATTGTCAAAAATCTGCTATCAAGGATAAATTTGATTTCTACAACAAATTGAAGCGAAAAAAATGTCAAAAACACCATATTTTTAGGTAGTATGTTTTGGTAAGAAATTGATCGAATATTTGAAAATCCTCGAAGATTAAAACGGTTGACTCCCGACTGTGAACGTCCATCTTGACTCTATATAAGTACCACAAGAGGGGCGCGACTGGTATTTGAGAGGCAGGTACTTTGCTATATATTATACCGTATAATAATAATTTATATTTATAATACAGTCCACAACCTCTAACTGGAACACTTACCGACCTACAAAAAGCGTTCCAGTTAGAGGAAGTGTTCCAGTTACAGATAACCTCTATAATTTTGCTTACAAAGCTACATTGCATATTAAAATTGCTTTATTTTGTGGTCAAATTCGTTGGTAAATGAAGAAAGTTAGAGGTTGTGGACTGTATATAATTTTTATAATATATAATTTATACGTACCAATGGTAATATCCAAAAACTTATTCCCTATTATTTTAACAGGCAAATAAGTTTTTAGTGTTACCCGGGGATAATAATGGATATATCATCCTTGAACAACAGTATTTGAAAAATATATGAGAATATTTAGTTGAATTATTTTATTTTGTAAATTAATTGAAAAGGAAATTAACATAAAGGAAGTTCTACCAAAAGATGATCTTCAGGAATTTGAAAGTCGGTTGACAATATGCCTGAAAGACATTGACAGTGCCAAATTTCATAAGTCATATTTTATTTCCGGTGATTTGGAGATCGAATTCTCTCACATTTTTTGAGATTTAAGATAGAAAAAATAGTGAATTAACCATAAATACATTTTACATAAAGGAACTACGATTTGAAGGTGATTTTCAGGAAATATTAAAAATTTAAAATCAGTGAAACTCCTTGAATTTTAATCATAATAATGAGATAAAAAGAAACAAATAGACAATTTGCACATTTTAATTTGACCGCACATTTTTTTTCTGTGACGTGAAATATTTTTTTTGACGATACCAGCTGAAATTTCACAGGAAATGCGGGCCGACAAAACAATAATAAACTTAAAACAATGTTTGATGAAATTTGGCACTGTCAATGTCTTTCAGACATATTGTCAACCGACTTTCAAATTCCTGAAGATCATCTTTTGGTAGAACTTCCTTCAGGTTAAATTTTACTTTTCAATTAATTTAGAAATAAAATAATTCCATTTAATATTCTCATATATATTCTATAATATAATTTTTTTCAAATACTGTGTTTATCACGGATGATATATTGATTACGTATAATACATAACAAAGAACCTGCCTTTCAATCATATGCAGCGCTACTAGCGCTGCGCTAGCCTCACCACACCTGCAAACCAAGGTATTTTAAACCATATAGCGCTCTATATGATATAGTGTGAAAGAGGGATATAGACTATATCCCTCTTTCACACTATGCGGAAGATTTGGGCCCTACACAGTACGGTAATTATCTTCCGCATAGTGTGAAAGGGGGATATTGCGTATGCGGGCAATCAAGATGAATTATGGGTTGATAACGATCAATTTTTGAGAATCCCCACTCTTTGAAGCTAAATGTAAAATTCCCCCAGTTAGCCAGGGATATCTTTGAGCTAAACTTTGAGTGAGATCATTTTGTGGAAAATTTTTGACAACTGGAGGCTGAGCGATTCCCATGGTTACTTCGTCAAGAAAATCTTTCGCTTTGCATCTTAGTCTTTCCATCCCTAACATAGCGGCAGATTGAATCGTTTCGATAACATTTTGCTGTTAAAGTATTCCAAAAATATTAAAAAAATAATAATAGAATGGCAAAGATGGTTATATGGGGCGTACAGCGGTAAATATTTTACGACGGCCGATATTGTTCCACAGCCTTATATTTACAACTGCTCAAAATATTGTACATCGGCCATTGTTGTACAACAGCCCCTATTGTACAACGGCCCCTAATTTTCATCGGCCTGTTATGTACAAAATAATTTTCCTGACAGGGTGAGGCCCAATATTGCCGTTAGCTTTTTGCCAGAAAATTTCGGCGAATTGGGGACAGAAATACAGTGTTTCGTTTGAAAATGCTTAGGCGTTCGAAATGATTTTATAACTTGAAAAGGTTTTAAATTTTTATAGAGTTAAAGAATTGGTTCAAATGCACTAATTCAGCAAAATGCGTAAAATTAAGTCACCAGCAAACTTAATCGAACAAAAATTAAAAAAGTAAATTTGGGAAATTCAGTCTTAAAAATGGCGTCATGACTCACAATGCACTCAAGAAATTTGTAATTAAAATTTAAAACGCCCACGCAATTCGTCGATATTTGCAGCTTCGGTGATATAGGCACTGGAACTATTTCAGCAAAAAATGGTGAAATTGCGTAGTTTTTTCCGAGATATAGTGCGCCCTGTAATTATCAAATTTTGAAGAGGAAACATTGAATAGACGTTTGAGTGTAACGTCATTTTTGGGTTTTAAAAAAAAAACTTCGCCGAAAGGAAATGGAGGTGTTTTTCTGAAATAGCTTTTTTCGCTATTCCCGATAAAAGTCTCAGTTCGGGCCGCAATCACGGAACCAGCCGCAATCGCGCTTCCCGCCGCAACAACGGAACCGTAGGGGCAACAATGGGGCCCGTTGTACAATAGGGGGCCGTTGTAAATCTTTTTGGGGCCGTCGTACAATATTGCCTGATGTAGGCCTCCCGGTTTTCTAAGCATAAAATAGTTTTTGGCAGGGGTCGGATTAGATCAAGTCGACTCATTTGGATTGGATTGATGTGATTTGATGAGACAAAGTTCAAATTTAGAACTTTTTCGAGCCGTTTATACTGTATAAATTATACAGCACGGATCGATTTTTTTCGATCCAATCGGGTGCAAATTTTGAACTTTTTCAAGCTGATCAGATACCAGACCGGATTGAGTTTTTTCGATTGAACTTGGTCCGATCACAATTTAATTTTCGATCTGCGGACCCCTTGTTTTTTTAATTAAATTTACAGTCTTTGATTTCGATGCAAAATTCGAAGATGAATAAAAAAAATACATATTTTATTTGATGTCCTACCCCAATGTCCTAAAATCGCTGTATCACATTTACAACTTACCCCTCTTTATACCCTAAAACAGCTCTATACGGTATAGACTATACCCCCCAAAAATTTTTCAGCCGACTTAATTATTTGTGACATGCATTTCTCTAGACTTTCAATTTCTGAAGTCTGATTTATTTTGTAAAACTTAATTATTCTGAAAAATCTTGAAAATGAATTAGTGAATTCGAAACTAGTAGAATCTACTAAGTAGATATCAATAAAAATGTTAAATATTTTATTTGAGTTAAGTTTTGCGTCAGCATCTTTTCATAAAATTAACAGAAGAAGTTTTGGGACTTCACAGATTTGTGGAACTTCGAGTCAGACTCTCTGTCAGAGAGTCTCTGAGGTGATTTTGTTTAGTATATTTGCTGACTACGGCTTCGTCGTATTTGAAAACCCAATGACACCATACATTGGCAGATAGAGAATTAAATTCCGGATGAATTCCGAAATTTAGAATTTTTAATTTCAGACCGGTTGACCCGTAATGGCCAATTTCCGGCAGATCGGTTTTTCAAACCAACTAACTTACAGATCATATTTTACCATATTATGTGAAAACCCAACTTTTTCTTGCAAATTTTTGGATGACAGAATATGTAAAAATAAATATTCGGAGATAGTAAAATTGCAAGTTGTAAACAGTTGTTTAAAAATATTTTTTCGAGAACTGAAATTTTAAAGTTTATTTTAAAAATTTGCGGTTCAATCTGCAAATAATAAAATTTGAAGCAAGTAT
This sequence comes from Oikopleura vanhoeffeni, assembly GCA_004367855.1. Taxonomy (NCBI): domain Eukaryota; kingdom Metazoa; phylum Chordata; class Appendicularia; order Copelata; family Oikopleuridae; genus Oikopleura; species Oikopleura vanhoeffeni. Next base: position 506,953 of record SCLH01000255.1, on the reverse strand, counting down.
CGATAATTTTTCTTTATAACAGTACCGTAGAATGTGATAAAATAACAAAACAGTCTGAAATTATATCAATTACAATGTTGTAAGTTAAAAACCATTAAAGTTTCTCATGAAATTCAAGCGCGTATTTTTTTAATAACTTGTCAAAAAATTTTCAAATATTTTGAAACAGAACCTCAGAACACTCCTAACTCGACAGTATAGTCGCTTTTCAAATTTGATGGGGCCGCAACTACTGAACCAAAGTTTACCAAAAATATTTATCTAGGGACCGAACCGGGCAATAATCTGACTTTTAAACTAGAGGATTAAGAATAAACACGAAAAATGTCGTGATTGAAATTATATTACCACGTTATTAAAATTTTGAGTACATTCCTGGTTAAAATGACAGTTGCCGGTATACATAAAATCCAGAATATTTGCCAAAGTATCATAACTGACATCCAATTCGGCGTACCATTCAGAATCGCCGGAAACATTATCTCGCGGTTTTAATAATCGATACACATTTGGATTGAGGGATAATAAACATTTGTGGACTTTGAATGGTTAATTTAAAAACTTGAAATTATCACGCTTCCCGGTTCTTCAAAACGCTCGATCGCTAAACTTATTTTTTTTATGAAATCTGTCAACAAGTTTGAAAAAGAGAAAAATGCTCGGTCCACATTTTGAAATGTTTGCTTTATATCTTAAATCTGGGAAGACGGCAAAGAAAAATTTGGCTTCATTATCTAAAAATGAGCCCTTTTCCCGGATTTAAGATATAGTAATTGGTTAAGATAAAACGAATGTGTTGGTCTGACATCCACTCAATTTTTTATTATTGGTTGCTCATTCGGTTATCTACGAGTAAAAACAATTTGTTTTCTGGTTTGATTATCATTCAAATTTTAATATAATAATTTTTTTCTGAATGTTCAAAAAAAAATTTTAATTCTAATTTTTTTTTAAATGTTCACAACTATGGAAGATTCACAATTTACGCACTTTTTCAAAATTAAATATGAAACGATAAAATTATGATCACAACATCCTTAGATAACCTAAAAGGTCGGGTTTGCTGACAACAATTTTCGATTTCTTTTAACCAATCAGAAATACGCAAAAATTTGACAAAGTGAATCAATTTTTTTGCCTAGTTATACAAATATTTTAGAAATAACTCTGATTGGAGAAACTATTATGGATTGATGCACGAAGTCGAAAGCTTTGTAAGAAAATAACTTAATTTTGACAGCTTATTTTCATTAAAACTTCGGCATGAGTTATGCGCATGAGTTATGCGGCATGAGGTATAACTTATGCCGCATGACGGTTGTCAAATTGAAATATCATTGAATATTCCAAATTGAATTGACCTTATAAAAAATTGATAAATTTCGAAAGAATGATAAGGGGTTGCGAGAGAAATAACCTGTTTTCATCAGCTTAAGACGTTGGTTAACCAGCTTTCGCAAGCCATGATTTTTTAGTTTTTATGCCAGACTATTTATTAAATTATACAAAATTCAAGGAAAATACTTCAAAGGCAAAATACTAATAAGATTGACAGACTGTCAATGACAGTAATTTTTTAATTGAATTTTGAAAATAAAAACCTCGAAATAAAATTAATTTTACATCTATCGAAATCCCGATCCCTGACTCTAAATCTAATACTTTCAACATAGGGTCAAATTTAAAAATAATTTAGTACCACTTAATCTTAAGGGGGTGGTGGCAGTGAATTTTGACACTTCAGAGGCTACGTACGGCTAGACAGGTACAGACTGGAAGTTTCTGAAACATATCATAGAAAGATCTATCCTTGATCTCGCGATTTTATTTGACAGTTTAGTACCACTCACACCAACCACTTGGTTAACCGCGGTTAAACACGAGTCCCTCATCTTTTTTCAAAGAAACAAGGATCCTAGAGCTTATATCGAAAAATTTTGAGATTTGGTGAGAATCAGGAAAATTCTCTGAATTCTAGTGTCTTGGTTCTATTTTTTCAATTTATGTCTCAGAGAGCTAGAATTGGTTCAAATGTGTCAAAAAGGGGTGTTTTGATATAAGGCTTTTTCTATGAAAATGCCAGAAACGTCATTTTGGAATATAAGAAGCTCAAGGTGTCTCACATAGCACCTTGGTTGTAGTTTTCCAATTTCGGTCTGATTGGCTGTAAATCGACAAAAAAGGGCGCGAAATATATATCAAAACGTCAAAAAAATCACCTTTTTTCGACACTTTTGAACCAATTCTAGCGCTTTGAGACAAAAATCTAAAAAATAGAACCAAGCCAGTAAAATTCAGACACTTTTCGGGAGTTTCACAAAAATCTTAATTTCTTCCAAAATAAACCTAGGATCCTTGTTTAATTGAAAAAAGCCAGGGACTCGTGTTTAACCGCGGTTAACCAAGTGGTTGTGTGAGTGGGTACTAAAGTGGCAAATGGAATCGCGAAATTAAGGATAATCTTTCATTAACTCGTAGACTCGATTTTAGCAACGCGTTGCCAACACCATTTAATCGCATTTACGACGCTTATCTTGATGACAAGATCTATTATAAAGTTATCGATAAACTTTGAAACAAAATGACGTTTGTGGCGTTTTTTTTTGAAATTTTTACTTTATACATACTTATTTTTTGCAAAATTTTTTTAAATCACAAATTAACCTTTCATCGTGATCAAAAAAATTTCCAAGACAGTTTTTCATTACTATCATAGCCGAAATATATCACGTGACGTATATTCAAAAATAAGGTCGGCAAAAATAGTACTGTTTTTTTTTCAAAAATTGCCTAATCACATTTGAAAAAAGTGAAAAGGTTTTTTAGAAGTTTTTAAGACTTTTTTTCCTACACCAAAGTCCAAACCGAATCACGTACCTGCAAATTAGAAATAGGTTTTGGTGAAAGATAAACAATAGTTATAATTACGCCGAAAATTGAATTATTTCTCACCTTATTTTATTCGGACATTGGTTGTAATGAGAAAAAGTTTTAAAAGCGTTGAAGTTGACCTGGATTTTTTTGACGTAATTTGAGTACTTTTTTAATTTGTACAATGATATTTTTCAAAAGTACTCAAATCACGTGGAAGACCCCTTAAAGAATCGTCACGAATTTCAAGCTTTTATTGCATTTTAATTGCCTCCGGTTTAAATAAAGCGTCCTAGAAGTCAACTTCCGAAACACTGATGACATAAGAATCATCATGCGTAGTGAGTCTCTCTCTTCTTTCTCACCACGAGAATTAGATTCCAAAATAATTAAAGAGTCATTATACTAGAGAATTTTGTAGAAAACCTATAATTATTTTGAACAGAGCGATAAAATCATTTGAAGCTTTATATGAGGTAATTGCCAATATAATTAAGGTTTAATTTCATCTTATTATTGCACTTCCTCTGTAACAGGAGGAATTTTCGCAACTTTTTGTTTTCAATCCTCATTAATGCCTCTTAATTCGTTTTAAAATTTTATTTTGTTTTTTAATTTGTATAGCAAATTTGCTGATATTATTTTAAGCTATTGAAAAATGAATATTGATAATGAAACTTTGCTGATATGACCGATTTAAAAGTGTGGCAACGCGTTGGCTGAAATCGAGTCTGGGTACAGATTCATGCTTAAAGTCTACGAGTTATTGTCCTCATAAATTCCTCATCTTCCTCAGTTTGGCCGTACCAAGCTTCCAAAATGTCAAAATTCACTGCCACCACGCCCTTAACCCCTGGAATCACAGAAAAAAAAGCCAAGGCACCAGAGCCGATATATCGGCTCTACTTTGAACGTTGTTTACAGAACGCTCAAGGTAGTTGAAGCTCCAATCACTTTTGCAATAAGAAGTTGAGAAGTTATATTTTTGCATCAAACATTTCATATTCTAGAATTTAGATTTTTAGTCCTAGAAAATATAGTTTGAAAACCACGGTGTAGCATATCATGTGATACCTGCTCATCGTAGTCTTCACAAATTTTATTTTTATGGGTACCAACGCACAAGTATCTGCCCTACGTCGCACTTTAATCCGATTAGATCTTTATAACACGGATCAAAAGTTATTTTGAAAAAAGTAAAAACAAATGATGAAAAAATCACAAATTTCTATGAAAAATGGCTATTTTTCCAAATAAAAGCAGATTAATATACTTTTTATTATTATTTTACATTTTATATAGTAATCAAGTGACAGTGTGGACAATTTTTGATTGATTAAATTAATTTTAATACTAAATAATTTTTTTCATGGAATACTTAAGGGGGTTCTGAATGTAAAATTCTGTAATTGCTGGGTATTTGTAACCACTTTTCAACAGTCTGTAACTTGTGGTAAAAATGATCAAACATGAAAATGAAAGAAATATATTGTTCTGTTAACACTTTTCATAATTTTTATAAACCCAAATTTTTTTCTCATTAGTAACAAATTCGTAAATCGTATTACGAAAACGAGTTTTAAAAATGCACAATTTATGCCCAGCAGTCAAAAACTCGAGCAGGTAATATACAAATTAGTTGAAACTTTCAAAATAACACAGAAACATAACAGTCGACCAAACGACGGTAAAGAGATAATTAGTTCACGTTCAGGTGATTCGTAAAAATGAAAAAAAAAAAAGACTTTCGTAAACAGTGCAAAACCTCTCTTATATCATTAAAAATGATTTTTATTAAAGCGAAAATATTAAGCGAATAAAATGCTTACAAACAACGGTATAGAATTTGTGTCAATTTGTGTTCATTTCTATTTATCACAGATACTGCGCGCACTGCTGTATTATGAAAAGTAGCGCTTTAATTACATAAAAAATAATAAAAGGCCGATTTTCCTTCAATAAAGGGGATGCACGCTTTTAAATATACGTTTTCATATCAGTTTTTCACAGAGAATTCATTTTTGTCATTTTTTGATATTTTTATTAATATTTCTTTAATACACCAATTTTGGATGAAACTCAAAAAATAGACTTTAAGGGTATCCCGGTCCCTAATTTGACATATTCTCGATTAAATATTAGCCGAACAGGGCCTCGAGGATATATATTCAGATTAGCTAGTTTGTAGAACTAGGCCTTCAACTTGCGAAAAAATTTGCCAAAACTTTTTTGTTGACCACACTCTTCACACATAAGCGGCACAAGAGCCACCTAAGCCAAAACGGAAATTCCTACTCCTCTGAGTTATATTTTGAAATAAACCTTCAATTTAACATAACCTGTATAATTAGTAAAACAAACTTTGTAGTAGCTTTTGTCGATAAGTGCTATATTTATTCTAGAATGCGTAAAAAACGCGTCAAAATACCGGTTTTTGGACTTTTTCATCGGAAACTCCTACTCCTCTAGGTTAAATTTCAAATTTACTCAATTTTTGCAAAAGCTAGCTCTAAACAAACAGAAACTTTTGTCGGGCGTTTTTTGCAATTTCGCCCCAAACTCAAATATGAATTTTTCAAGTCACGTGAAAAATTTCCGAAAAAAATGTGCTTCGATTTTTCGAAAGTAGATCCAAAAGAAAGCTGGGAAGCACTGAAGAGAAAGTTGGCTTACGTCAATCCGATATTTTGAAGTTTTAGTGGTCAAAATTGACACAACGTTATTTTGAACACTAATTTTGAGAAAATACTTAGAAAAAAATCGAAAAAAACGCAAAATTTTTGAAATTTTTTTTGTTTTCATTTGGGTTGTTTTATGCGTTCAAAACATAAACAATTGATCTGGTGCATTTTTATGACATAATAACTGCAGAAATGTAGGAACCGGGATACCCTTACGTCGAATAAGATTTTTTATAAGTCATAATAGATTTGTCAGACCTAATTTACCCATACATGATTTTTTATATTAATTAATCAAAAAAAGAATTTTTATTTGTGCATGCAAATTGAATAAATTTCTATGCCAAAACACTTTCCTAAAAACTGGCTTATCTCACATTTGTATTTGATGTCTAGTTCGAAATAATTTATCCGGAAGTAAAACTTCGGCGAAAATCTTAAAAATCAACCCCCCGTGATATTCGAACGCAAACAATATCCAAAAAAATAAATTAGTATTTTGTTCAGAATCACACCGCAAAATTCTTATAATGTGTTTGGAAGAAACAATTCGGTGACATTCTTTTTGCCCTTTTAGAAGGTTATAGTAGGCTTGAGCCGATATATCGGCTCTATTGATTCCAAGGGTTAAGGGGGTTCTATAGGCAAAATGGACTTTTTGAATTGATTATTTCTCTCGGTATAGACATAGGAAGTAATAAAACATTTTGATAAGTTAGTTCGTAATCTCTGGAAGACGTTTAAAATTTATTTCTAGATAGCATGTTGAACCAACCGGTAAATGAGGTCAACAGAGCAAAAATTTTTTGAAAAAGCCTGTATTTTTTTCGTCCTATTTAGGAAATGTTTCAAAATTTGACATTATCTGCGAAATTCAGACGGCGGAAAAAATTGTTGTCGATTTTTTTTATTTCTCACTAAATAGGATCAAAGCTGGCGAAAAAGACTGTTTTTTTGCTATTTTGGCCACGGAAAGTTGTAGTTTTTTTTTCATGCTTCATGGCAAACTTATTTTTCGTGCACTATATGTTTTTGTTATAATTGTTAACCAAATTGTTGTGTCTGATGTAACGATTTCATTTTTTAACTCCGAGGAGTACGATTGAAAATTATTTTTTGACATCAATGTCATCGTATGACATTTTTAAGTGTACAAACGCGGAGATCAAAAATTGAAAAATCCAGTCAATTGGATTTACATTACAAAAGATATAGGCTGCCTATAAAACCCTTATTTATTAAATTATTGGTGTGTAATGGTTAAGAATTGCAAGTCACTCAATTAAGGGTGTAGGTTGTCGTAATTTTTTGAGCCCCTTATAGAATTAATTTATGATGAATTATATCGGTTATGACTAAAGTTGAACCTAAGGAATCTCATGGAGGCAATTATTTTTTCAAAACAATCTAGAACAAAATCTAGAATTTTCAAAATTCGAATATTTTTTTGCTTTAACCCGCATAAAACCGGTATTCACACATGATATGAACATTTTTTATGTGAATATGACCCACCGAAATGAGCATGACATTAAAATTATCGGAAATGTCTAATCGAATTTCTAGAAATTTCAATTATTTTTAAGCCAAAATGTTAACCTAATTATCGAATTTTACGCTGATTGGTTAAAAATTTTGATTAGCTGTAAGCCAATTTTTGTGATCAGTGAAATCTCAGCTTCAATTGGTGGTACTTTTGTTCGATCAGACGAACTTTTATTTCGAACTTTTCATTTCCGGTTCACTTGCATTCAATTTTCTAGAATTTAGAATTTATCAAAAAATTCCTTCTCATCCTTTTACCGCATTATATTTATCTACCTCGTCGAAAAATCGCTTCATTCTAAACATTCTTCTAAAGAAGATAGAGTTTGAAGTCAAAAAATGGCAAAATCGGCGTTCAAGCAATGTGAAATTCTAGAAGAAAAAAAATCAAAAAATCGAAAAATTCCTTCTCATCACTTTTATCTCTCATTTATTCGCGACTTTGGTGGTAGATTTGAGACGCTTTGTATGTGGGTCTAAAAGAAGATAGATTTAAAAAAACCGTTTAGTGCTCTAGAATAGACTCACCACCTGGGTGAGAAGTAACAAGATGACTTTAAGATGTGTATCGTTAGACGAAGGCTGATCTACAAACGATATCCTCAGAATTTTTACAACTGCCACTACGATTTGTCTTCGACGGCGTGATTGAAAGGTACCAGATTACGACACCTACCCCCTTTAAGTTAACTTCTTTACATGTCAAAATCTCGAAAACAAGTTGAAAATAACGCACAAGTATTATTGCCGAAATCATCATGATGCCCAAGTGGCGTAAAAATCTCGACGCAACTTGAAACTCAGGAGGTGAAGTGTGAAGTATTTCTTATATTTGGCGTCACAAACGCTCTTTTGGTCACACCACCCACTTTAATTAATCGTTTTGTAATAAATAACCTATTTTCCTTTCATCTCTTTAAGTGGATCTTTTCTGGGAAGCAGAGTGACGTCACAAAATCCTTCCTTTCCATTTTTTCTCTGTTTATTCAATAAATCTAGAACAATTGCCGCATGTTTCGTATCCAGCCCACTTTTCTCCATGTCCGACGTTTCGTCGAATTTTCTCTAAATGTCCGATTTTGAAACCCGAAATTATTTCGTAACGAAAAAAAAATTAGCGTTTGAATGGAACTCGATATAGTCCGCTAGGGGTGTAATCACCGGAAAATATAAAAAAAGATAATTTAATTCAGCGGGGCAAAATTTTGTTTATCATTTCACTTTTGAACCTACGCTTTTTTGCTGAGAGCCAATCAGATCGCGCTCATGGTTTATGGTGGCTGGCTCGCGAAGCAAAGATAACATAATTTGCTTGAAAGAGCCGAGTGGTCTGGGATCGAATTTTACGAAGATTTTACTATGATAATAAGTTATTAATAACAATAGATTTACCAACAAAGCTTTTTTTTCTAACTAACGAATGTGATGAACTCCGCGGCGAGCAAGATAAAATAATACTGAGGCGATTATGACGATTTGAAAATTTCCTTATAAGGAATTTCAAAAGTCAAAACGGGTATCTTGTAGAGAATTTTTTCTGGTCATTTCAAGGGGGTTGACGACTCTGATTTGACATTTTCTGGGTGAAAATTTCACCGCGAAATATACTAAAAACTTAGAGCTCATGTGAAAAACCGAAAATGCTTATTTGTAGATCTACAATCCTTAATCTTGTGAAAAAGTGCATCACAAATTATTTTTGACCATTACACCAATAGGAACAGTATGTTTACAAGAAGACACTTTCAAAACTGCAAAATCTATCTGCGTGAAGAGTTATGGTGGTCTCGCCCTCATAGAATATTCCTGCGAGTACAGGGGCGGTCGTTGCCTCAGTATTGGCCGTACCAAGCTGTCCAAAAATGGCCAGGTCAAAAATTCGACTGCCACCACGCCCTTAACCCTGGAGAATCACAGAAAAAAAGCCAAGGCACCAGAGCCGATATATCTGGCGCTAGTTCTTTGAACGGTGTGTGTGTATCTTCTGTGTATGACGTGGTGTGTGTGGACGCTCAAGGTAGTTGAAGCTCCATCACTTTTGCAATTAAAAGTTATGATTTTGCCAGTTGTGTATAGTGTGTGTCTGAATTGGTCTAGGTATTTTAGGTCCTAGAAAATATGTTGAAAACCACGGTTTGGTAGCAGATCATGTGCTAACTGTGTGTGTGAGTGTGTCTTCACAAATGTTTGATTGCGGTACCAACCGCAAATATCTGCCCTACGTCGCACTTTGTAATCATTAGATCTTTATATCAGCCGGGGATCAAAACGGTTTATTTTGAAAAAGTAAAAAGCAAATGATGTTAGAGTGAATGATCGATATGTGTCAGTATATTTGAATGTGTCGTGGTTTTTTCCAAATAAAAAGCAGCATTATATTACTTTGGTTTATTATATTTTACATTTGTGTTATGTTAATCAAGTGACTTGTGGTGTGTGAGTATGTTTTATGTGTCTTAAATTAATTTTAATACTAGAGTGGTGTGTGTTTCTTGGGTGGAATACTAGGGATTGTGGTGCGGTAGCTTATTTTCGACCACGGGGGGTTCGCAAATTCGAGGTGATTTTTTTCAATTGCACGCTGAGTCATCCAGCCACCTCGAGGTGAAGAGGAATCTGTGTGTGTGCGAGTTAAAAAAAACACCGGGTTATTTTCTGGATAATTTTCGGTTAGAACATTGTCTGTGAAATCGCCGTGGCTGCACTGAAGATGCCGCCGAAAATGCGCAGGGGATGAGGGTCGAAAACCAAGATGAACCCATTAGGATCGAATGTTTCGAGCGGAGAGTGGTGCAGAACCCAAAATAAGATTGAAACTTTGACCAATATTCTAGAAAATTTCCAAAAAGTATCCGTTGGTTGCATAAAAACGGAAAATAATCTAGATCTGGTATCTTTGCAAAAATATAAAAAATCAAACTCGCAAGAAAAGTTGATCTAAATGAAGCTATTTCAATATAATAGTTGTTCAGATTATTTGCAACCTTTTCCAATATTTAATTTTTAGCCTAATCAATGTTAATATGAGGCGCGCATTCATCAGCATGAAATAGTGATTGCTGAGAAATATAAAAAAAAAATATTAAAAATTTGCTTGCATTAAAAAGTTTAACAAGATCAATAGAGAAAATTTCATGAAAAAGAGAAAGAAATGCAGTGCCGTTCGTGAGGTATTTCTTTTTTTTTTGCAAAATAATCTTCATTTTGCCTATATTTAACTATAGCAAGGAATTTCAAAAATAATTTTCGGCAATTAAGATGAAATTGTATTAAATAATGCTGGTTATAGTGTTTTAGAGAATTTTTTTCTGATCAATAATATCAGGATTATGATGAGTTTTTGCGCCATACGTGGATATGACGGTATTACTTCAGGTGGAAAAGAAATACAGCAATTAGGTTTTATGCATTTAAAGGTTGATGTGGATAATATTTTCTAGAAATTGAATCAGTTTTTTGACTCTCCAAGGTTACGACTACAATATGACAATTGGAAAAAATAAACGTTCACTCATTCTTCACAAAGATATTTTGAGTTTTTTTTTTAATTAAAACGGCCTTATTTCAGCCCATTACTGGAAGCACCCACAATCCTTAAGGGGGTCTGGAATGTAAAATTCTGTAATTGCTGAGGATTTGTAACCACTTTTCACAGTCTGTAATTGGGATAAAAATGTCAAACATGAAATAAGAAATGTATTTTCTGTGAACACTTTTATAATTTTTATAAAACCCAAACTATTTTCTCATTAGTAACAAAATTCGTCAAATCGTATTACGAAAACAGTTTTACAAAATGCACAACTTATGGCCAGCAGTCAAAAAACTGAGCAGGTAATTCACAAATTTAGTTGAAACTTTCAAAATAACACGAAACATAACAGCGACCAAACGACGATAAGAGATAATTAGAGTCTACGTTCAGGTGATTCGTTAAAATGAAAAAGAAAAAGACTTGGCGTAAACAGTGCAAAACCTCTCTATATATCATTAAAGAAGATGATTTTTATTAAGCGAAAATATTAAGCGAATAAAATACTTACAAAACAACCGTATTAGAATTTGTGTCAATTTGTGTTCATTTCTATTATATTCACAGGATACTAGCGCGCACTTGCTGTATTATAAAAGTAGCGTTTTAATTACATAACAAATAAATAAAAAGCCGATTTTCCCTTGCAATAAAGGGGCATGCACGCTTTTTAAATATACGTTTTCATATACAGTTTTTTCACAGAGAAATTCATTTTTGTCATTGTTGATATTTTTATTAATATTTCTTAATACACCAATTTTGGAAATACAAAATGATATATTGAAACTCAAAAAATAGACGTTAAGGTATCCACGGTCCTAATTGACTATTCTCGATGAAATATTAGCCAACAGGCCGAGGATATTAATTCAGATGAGCCAGTTGTTAGGAACTAGCCTATTTCAACTGCCGAATAAAATTTGCCAAACTTTTTTGTTTGACCACACTCCTTCACAACATAAGCGGCACAAGAGCCACTTAAGCCAAAAACGGAAATTCCTACTCCTCTGAAGATTTATTTTGAAAATAAACCTACAATTTTTAACATAACCGTATAATTAGTTAAAAACTTTTTAGTAGCCTTTAGTTTTGATAAGTGCGTATATTTATTCTAGATGCGTAAAACGTCCATACCGTTTTTGGACTTTTTCATCGGAAATTCCTAGCTCCCTCCAGTTAATTTCAATTTACTCAAATTTTTGCAAGCTAGCTCTAAACAAACAGAAACTTTTTGTCGGGCGTTTTTTTGAATTTCGACCCAAACTCAAAATATGATTTTCAAGGTCACGTGAAAAAATTTCCGAAAAAAAACTGGTGCTTCGATTTTTCGAAATAGATCTCAAAAGAAAGCTGGGAAGCACTGAAGAGAAAGTTGGCTTACGTCAATCCGATATTTGAAGTGTTAGTGGTCAAAATTGCACAAACGTTATTTTTGAACATCATTTTGAGAAAGAATACTTAGAAAAAAATCGAAAAAAAAAACGCAAAATTTTTGAAATTTTTTTGTTTTATTATGGGCTTGTTTTATGCGTTCAAAACATAAACAATTTGATCTGGTGGCTATTGTTTATGACATTTATTATAACTGGCAGAAATGTAGGAAACGATACCTTAACGTCGGAATAACAGATTTTTTATAAGTCATAATAGATTTGTCAGACCTTAATTTACCCATACATGATATTTTTATATTTAATTAATCAAAAAAAGAATTTTTTATTTGTGCATGCACAATTGAATAAATTTGTATGCCCAAAACACTTTTCCTTAAAAACTGGCTTATCTCACATTTGGTATTTGATGTCTAGTTTCGAAATAATTTATCCGGAAGTAAAACTTCGGCGAAAAATCTTAAAATTCAACTTCCCCGTGATATTCGAACCAAATATCACAAAAATAATATTAGTATTTTGTTCAGAATTCACCGCAAACAATTCTTCTATAGAGTGTTTGGAAGAAAACAATTGCGGTTGACATTCCTTTTTGCCCTTTTATGCAGTTAATAGGTAGGCTCTGAGCCGAGTATATCGGCTCTATGATTCCAAGGGTTAGGGCGGTTCTATAGGCAAAATGGACTTTTTGAATTGATTATTTCTCTCGGTATAGACATAGGAAGTAAATAAAACATTTTGATAAGTTAGTTCGTAATCTCTGGAATACGTTTAAAATTATATTCTAAGATAGCATGTTGAACCAACCGGTAAATGAGGTCAACCAGAGCAAAAATTTTTTGAAAAAGCCGTATTTTTTTTTTCGTCCTATTTAGGGAAATGTTTTCAAAATTTGACATTATCTTGCGAAATTCAGACGCCGGAAAAAAAATTGTTGTCGAGTTTTATTTTTTAATTTTCTCACTAAATAGGTATCAAAGCTGGCCGAAAAAAAAGACTGTTTTTTGCTATATTTTGGCCACGAGAAGTTGATTTTTTTTTTTCATGCTTCATGGCAAACTATTTTTTCCGTGCACTATAGTTTTTTGTTATAATTGTTAACCAAATGTTGTGTCTGATGTAACGATTTCATTTTTTAACTCCGAGGAGTTACGATTGAAAATTTATTTTTTGACATCAAGTCATCGTATATGACATTTTTAAGTGTACCAAACGGCGGAGATCAAAAATTGAAAATCCAGGTCAATTGGATTTACATTACAAAAGATATAGGCTGCCTATAGAAACCCCTTTATTTATTAAATTATTGGTGTGTAATGGTTAAGAATTGCAAGTCACTCAATTAAGTTAACTTCTTTACATGTCAAATCTCGACGAACAACAATTGAAAATAACGCACAAGTATATTGCCGAAATCATCATGATGCCCAAGTGGCGTAAAAATCTCGACGCAACTGAAACTCAGGAAGGTGAAGTGTGAAGTATTTCTTATATTTTGCGTCACAAACGCTCTTTTGTCCACCACCCACTTTAATAATCGTTTTTGCAATAAATAACCTATTTTCCTTTCATCTCTTTAAGTGGATCTTTTCTGGAAGCAGAGTGACGTCACAAAAATCCTTCGCTTCCATTTTTTCTCTGTTTATTCATAAATCTAGAACATTGCCGCATGTTTCGTATCCAGCCCACTTTTCTCCATGTCCCGACGTTTCGTCGAATTTTCTCTAAATGTCCGAATTTTGAAACCCGAAAATATTTCGTAACGAAAAAAAAGTTAGCGTTTGAATGGAACTCGATATAGTCCGCTAGGGTGTAATCACCGGAAAATAATAAAAAAGATAATTTAATTCTGGGGCAAAATTTGTGTTTATCATTTCACTTTTGAACCTACGCTTTTTTGCTGGAGAGCCAATCAGATCCGCTCATGGTTTATGGTGGCTTGGCTCGCGAAGCAAAAGATAACATAATTTGCTTGAAAGAGCCGAGTGGTTGGGATCGAATATTGTTACGGATTTTACTATGATAATAAGTTATTATGAAACAATAGATTTACCAACAAAGCTTTTTTCTAACATGAACGAATGTGATGAACTCCGCGGCGAGCAAGATAAATAATACTGAGGCGCATTATGACGATTTGAAAATTTCCTTATAAGGAATTTCCAAAGTCTAACGGGTATCTTGTAGAGAATTTTTTCTGGTCATTTCAAGGGGGTTGACGGACTCTGATTTGACAGTTTTCTGGGTTGAAAATTTCACCGCGAAATTTACTAAAAACTTAGAGCTCATGTGAAAAACCGAAAATGCTTATTTGTAGATCTACAATCCCTTAAGTCTTGTTGAAAAAGTGACTCAAAGTTATTTTTGAGCCATTGACACCAATAGGAACAGTATGTTTACAAGAAGACACTTTCAAAACTCGCAAAATCTATCTTCCTTCCAGAAGTAAGAATCAAACTGAGCTCCAATTTCACAGATCTCGTAACGGTACTATGTTAATCTTTAAAGACAAGTTTTTTTATCCGGCGACTAAACAATTCATAGACGCCAAATACCGACGATTTTTCACAATTTCAGACTTCAAAAATCTAATTCCTCCGAGGATATATGGATACCCGCCGGGCGGGTCCGAGTACAAATCTTAAATATTTTGAAGTGATACAAACAACGCAAGACTTTAGCACCCAAATTCAAAACCTTTGATGCGGAGATAGGCGATTTCATTGGTCAGATTAAGAAAGGCATCAAACCGGAGTCAAATGCCAG
>SCLH01000255.1:469103-492143 GCA_004367855.1 Oikopleura vanhoeffeni | reverse complement strand
CCAGCGTATTAATCTCTCTTCTTTTTTCAAATATTTAGGATTTGTACTCTGAGGGCGGGCGATCCATATTTGCAAAACGGCTCAAATTGTAAGAGATTAAGAGACGTTTTTGTGCAATTTCCAGCTAAAACTCGAAATATGATTTTTTTGGTCATTTTTGAAAAAATTTCCCAAAAAAAAAGTGCTTCGATTTTTTCAAAAGTAGGCTCAAAAGAAAGCCAGTAAAACACTGATGAGAAAGTTAGCTTACGTCAAGTCGATATATTTAGTTTTAGTGGTCAAATTCGAGCAAACATTATTTTTTAACTTCATCTTTTAAAAAATACTTAGGAAAAAATGGATAAAATGCGAAAATTTCGAAAAAAAGTTTTTGATGATTGGTTTCTTAGTTCACTTAAATATCACCCCGTATCAATTTGGAGCATTTTTAATGCCTTTAAGGCCTTCATTAAATCAGAATCGTCATCCCCCTTAAGACTTAGGATTAGGTTTAAAAAAAAAATCGATTTTCGGTCAATTTTTTTAGATTTTACATGTGGTCCCCGAGTCGGGAACCCAAATCAAAGTCTAGCGAAGCCGTATAAAGAGTTAGAGGGCTGATTTTTGGCCGGTGAAAATTAAGCGATTTTCGGTAACCCGTTTTTGCATTACGGTCGGTGTATAATAATACCTAGAGGCTCTAGAAACAAATTTTCCCAATTTAATTTAATCTTTTTATATGAAAATATAGACGACTGCGATTATAGGGGTAGTCTTTTAATCTGAATACATGGTCAGGAAAGCACTTTTTGAGCGTCTCAAAAATATTTTGTATGAGATAAGTTAAAATTTATCAATTTTTGGGAAATAAAAGCACGATTTATAAAAAACTGAGAAAAAATTAGGACAAAACTCTCAATACTGATCTGCACGGACTATTAAGCTGCACATACATATAATTATAGGTTCATTTTAAAAAATGTATTTATTTGACGTTTCGGTTATTCCATAATCATAAAGTGAGAGAAATAAGGAATAAATTTATAAAGAGAATTCTTTTGTGTCGAGCAGATTGCTTAATTAGCTGAAATAGTTAACGCATTGTTTCAGAGTGAGAATCGGGTCTCAGTTGCGCACAAATAATGCCCGATTCGCGATAAATTTTTTTTTGTAATTGCAGTATTAAGTGAACTGCCAAGAAAGCAAATACACATGAACTTCAAGATTTTATGTTCTTTTTGTTTGTTCAAAGTAGGTTTTTCAAGACAGATTACCATACCCTTGAAAAATGACTTTCAAAAAAATCGAGTTGTTCCTTTCGTGTACTGTTGTCCTGGTCAACGTCTAGTACATTAAAAAAAGATTGTTGGTAGGTAGAGCATGTTTGAATGTGCTGGTGAAGCACAGAAGATTCTGTAGTTCTATGATTTTTTACTCTCGTATGAAGTAGTTGTTGAGTTTCACCGATATACGATGCGTCACAATCAGAAATATATTTGTAGCATAAATTGCAATTTTGAAAATATTTTTTTTGTGGTTTCAACCGTGGATGAATTGCATTATCAAGTTTAACCGTCGAAAAAAGTATTTCCAGTTTATAATTTAGGGTGAATTGGCGGAAAATTTGTTGCTACATGTGAGCATCTCAAACTAGTGTATGTGAGACAGAGAGTGTAATTTTAAAAATTTGGGTTTTCGAGGTCCTCTAGACGTTTTTTCGAATATTCCGATTTCTGAAAATTGCGATCACGGACTTCTTTTATTTTCTGATTAAGCATATTAAGGGGGTAGTGATTTTTTAGAAAAATATTTTAAAACTTTTCAATTGNTTGCCCGATCCCTTGCCTCAACAGTAGTAGTAGAATGGTGACACCGGTAAAATTCACCAATTTTGTAGTTTTTTGGGGAAACTGCCGTTTTATAATTAGTCATGCAGTCCGTGGCTAAGGGTTTTCGATAATGTTCCAAATTTAGATCATTATTGGTGATAATGAGTGTAGTGTCCATAAAATTAGTCGATTATCAGTTGTATTTTCCATTGTGAATCCTAGATTAGGGTCAAATTGATTAAGCATTTCTAAAAGCCCAATTTTCTATCTTTTATTAATACAACTAATATGTCGTCTACATATCTATAATACGCTAAAATTGAGCCATTTTCAATTTCACTCTCTATAAGTTCTGTCTCGAACATGTGACAAAAAATGTTTGCTAACGAAGGTGACATTTTGAACATTCAAATGATTCTAATTGAGACCCTTAAAAGAGGTTATGGACCTATAAAAAATCATAAAATAGGGCTCTCCTTGTGGCCAATAATAAGTAGTTGTTTTACATTGACTACAGGGGTTGAAACATACCTTCAAAATTTAATCGCTCCTATAAATAAAAGTTGCAAATATTCGGTCGATTCGATTTTGACCTTTAAAACTAAAGTTTTTGAGTTTATTCAAACTGGTCAGTTTAACTCGGAGGTGCACGAGGTCGTTTCCTACGATTGCCAGTCACTTTTTACTAGTATTAACATAAAACGTGTCCTTAAATATATATTAGACATAATTTATGATGACACTGAAAAATTTTTCCCGAAAAAAACAAAAACGGTGAAAATTTTAAAAGAAGTTTTAACTCAGGAGGTCTTAGTGCCCCCTAGACAAGATTCAGAAGACTTTTTATGGCTATTCTTACTAAATATAGCACGGCTTTTTAGGCAAATAAATGGTGTATCTATGGGTGGTAAAATGTCACCTTCGTTAGCAAACATTTTTTGTCCCATGTTCGAGACAGAACTTATAGAGAGTGAAATTGAAAATGACTCAATTTTAGCGTATTATAGATACGTAAACGACTGATAGTTGTATTAAAAAAAAGATAAAAAAATTAGGCTTTTAGAAAAGCTTAATCAATTTGACCCTAATGTAGGATTCACAATGGAAAATACAACTGATAATCGACTAAATTTTTTGGACATTTTCGAAAACCTTCAGCCACGGACTGCATGACTAATTATAAAACGGCAGTTTCCCCAAAAAACTATAAAATTGGTGCTTTTATTGGTGAACTTTACCGGTGTCACCATTTTACTACTACTGTTGAGGCAAGGGATCGGGCAATTCAAAAGTCTAAAAATATTTTTTCTAAAAATCACTACCCCCTTAATTTGCTTAATCAGAAAATAAAAGAAGTCCGTGATCGCAATTTTCAGAAATCGGAATATTCGAAAAAACGTCAAAAGGACCTCGAAAACCCAAATTTTGAAAATTACACTCTCTGCCTCACATACACTTGTTTGAGATGCTCACATGTAGCAACAAATTTACACAAAATTTCACGCCAATTCACCCTAAATTATAAACTGGAAATACTTTTTTCGACGGTTAAACTCGATAATGTAATTCATCCACGGTTGAAACCACAAAAAAAATATTTTCAAAATTGCAATTTATGCAACAAATATATTTGTCATTGTGACACATCGTATATCGGTGAAACTCAACAACTATTTTATACGAGAGTAAAATTTTCGAGGATATGTTAATCTGTCTTGAAAAACTTACTCTGAACAAACAAGAAGAACATAAAATCTTGAAGTTCATGTGTATTTGCTTTCTC
Organism: Oikopleura vanhoeffeni; assembly: GCA_004367855.1. Classification (NCBI taxonomy): domain Eukaryota; kingdom Metazoa; phylum Chordata; class Appendicularia; order Copelata; family Oikopleuridae; genus Oikopleura; species Oikopleura vanhoeffeni. The sequence continues at coordinate 488,552 of SCLH01000255.1, read as the reverse complement.
GGCAGATCACTTAATACTGCAATTACATAAAAAAAATTATCGCGAATCGGGCAATAATTGTGCGCTCCTGAGGCCCGATTCTCACTCTGAAAAAATGCGCTGACTATTTCAGCTAATTTAGCAATCTGCTTGACACAAAAGAATTCTCCTTATAATAAATATTTATATCTCAAAAAAACCCTACAAACATACATATAAGATTCGAATGCGTACCTTGAAAAACCAGGGAGGAGATACATTCTGTAAAAATAATTCCGTCAGTTTTGTAAGTACGTTTCTGATTGGACGAGCCCTCTTTCACTTTCGATATTTTTTTAGGATGCAAGATTTTTGTTCAAATATATCAGAAAAAGGTAATATTTAGTCCAACGATTTGTACTTTTGCGTCAATTGGCCATTGAAAACTTTATTTTTGCCTTAAGGGGGTACAGTTCGGTTTTCAGAATTTTCTTAAAATTTGGGATCTAACTAATTCGGGTAAAAAAATGACAATATAAATATTATTTTTTATTTTTAAAGTCAAGTTCGGCCAGGCGGCGCCTTCAAAGTACGTCAAACTAAAATCACATCTCCTCCCTGAGTTTTCATCGGATTGTAGAATTTTTAATTGCAAAATGATCCTAAAAAAATTATCTTAAATCTCACCGAGGAAAATTTTCAAATTTAATTCTGGTTCGTGNTTTTTTGAAAGTCATTTTACAATAGTAGAAAAAAATTTAGCACACAAAAATACTAGAAAAATTTTCGAGGGTATGTTAATCTGTCTTGAAAAACCTAGTTTGAACAAACAAAAAGAACAAAAAATCTTGAAATTCATGTGTATTTGCTTTCTCGGCAGATCACTAAATACTGCAATTACATAAAAAAAAATTTTATCGCGAATCGGGCATTAATTGTGCGCACCTGAGGCCCGATTCTCACTCTAAAAAAATGCGTTAACTATTTCAGCTAATTTAGCAATCTGCTCGACACAAAATAATTCTCCTTATAATTTTATTCCTTATTTCTCTCACGTTATGATTATGGAATAACCGAAACGTCAAATAAAACCATTTTTTAAATGAACCTATAATAAATTGTTTTTTTGGGGGTGCTTTAGTACTATATCAGATTTGCAGCCTTATTTTTTTTGCGGACACTACCCACTTAAATGCGACCAGTACAATACTGGCAGTACTCCTTGAAAGGGGTTTCAATCGCAGTTTTTGAAAAATGCAACAACATTTTTTTAGGAAAAAATCGATTTTAAAAAAGTTTGCAAAGCTGGTAGTTAACATACTTTGCAAAAAACTAAGATTTAATGTTAATAGCCTACTCTTAGCAAAGCTGAATCAAGCTCATTAGCTGAAACAGAAATAAAATATTTAAATTTGGAATCAATTGGAGAAGGCTCGACTTGGATTTTTCTTTTGATTATAGTTTGCGTCACAACGTGTCTATGTTCAATGGCTGGATTAGTTTTCAGATTTGTACACAGATCTCTCGGCGGAACTACAATTTTATCCGAATTAGAAATAGTCAAGGGTTGAAAATTAGATTTGCTTTTTTCTTTGATATTTTCCGCAAAATTTGACATTCCAATCAATTCATTATTTTTATTTTTGCAATTTTAGCTATGATTTTTACCGATTTTCGATTCAAAAATTTAATTCATTTATAAAATTACAAAAGTCAAACCACAAACTCTTCTCATACGGACTAGTCAAAATTAAATATAAAATAAAAGCGTGCAACTGGGCTTTTTCTTTCCAATTGGTGTCGGATTGTCAATAATATTAAACATTTTAAATTTAGAAACTTTAAGGGGTTACCCCTCATGAAAAATGCCGTTTTCATGGTTTTTGACGGCAAATATCTGGAAAACTATACATAGTGAAACCTAATTGTTTAACCTGGTTGATAAATTGATCCTAAATCTCAGATCTCAAATCATAATTAAGAATCACTGATTGCTCGACCAATCAGGAACGTGCTTCAAAGTAAAGTTATATTTTGTAGCAAAAAGCCTATTTCTCCGTGAGTTTTGGGGGTAAAAAAATTGTTCCAGGGATAGGATTTTTTGAAAATTTTACCAGGACGGCTCGATTTTTTTCTGGAAATTTTCCGGGTCGACCGTCGACCTGGTTACTTTTTCGTCAGGTCAAAAAAAATATTTAGTTTTTTGCTTGTTTTGACAATGCGTTATAGTTCTGAGGAAATTTGCGATTAAGGTCATAATATCCTTTACGAGGAAGGTAGATATTTTCCTAATTTGGTCTAGTAACATTAAGTTACTACTTTAAAATACATTATATGTACGCAGACCAAAATGTTGGAAAAAATGAATCTACCTTCCTCGTTAATATGGAATTCTAAATTCAATAAATAAAATTCATAATTTTTCGAAAAACGTGTTGGTTTTGAACAGCTGGGAGTTAAAATTTGTCTCATAGAGGTAATAGTACAAATTGTGGACTGTTCTAGTTTTTTGTGAAATCTCTGAACAATAAATTTCTAGAAACCTACTTTATTTGGAAAAAGTCGTAGAAAAAAATCTGGAAGAAATCTTCAATTATCGTCACCTTTTAATTTTGGAACCTTTAAATTAAGAGTGACCTTTAAGTGCCCACAAAATTGGAACACTAGGCGCGCGCTTTAACTCCCCAATTTTTTGGCACTCGTAGGTTATTGATAACTTTATTTTGGTTTGAACTCTTTGTGACTATTTGAACATTGTTGAACTATTGTTGAAACTATTTTATGAACATTGTTTGAACTATTTGTGAACTATTGTTGAAGTATTTTGTGGAACTCCTATTTATGACACGCATCAATTGCTTATGGTTTATAACCCAGATCCAAACAAATGCACGGGTTTTTAAGCAAGGTTTAAAACTTTTTAAACTCTTCGGGAGAACCCAATTCATATCTAAGATATGGGATTCACCTGGCCCTTCCCTTTGCGTCGTCTTTGAACCTCGATCTGATGTGTGTTTGCGCAAGTAGGGAGGGCAAGAGAAGATTGGACAGTGTTCGTAAAAGTTTCGTGGGGTTTGATCCCTAAAGTAATGGGGTTTTTGGTCCCTTAATTAAGGCGCGATTTAGTCGCTAATTAAGGATTCCGGCCCCAAATTAAGGGGGTTTGGGTCCCTTAATTAAGAGGGTGTGGTGCGCTAATTAAGGGGCTTTTGTCGCTAATTAAGGGGATTCCAGCCCAAATTCAGGGGGATTAGTCCCTAATTAAGGGGTTTGGTCGCGTTATTAAGGGGAATACCGGCTCCCAATTAAGGGGGGTTTGGTCCCTAATTCAGAAGGGTTTGGTTCTAAATTAAGGGGGTTTCCGGCCCAAATAAGGGGGTTTTGGTCCATAATTAAGGGGGTTTGGTCCATTTTTAAAGTCCATTTTGCTCTTTAAGCGGCCCCTGCAGCCTTTTTGAAATTATTAAGGGTCATTTTGGTTTTCCTGATATCTATTTGACCCTATAAACGAACCATAGCCAAAAAAGTGCATTTCTCAAAAATGCTCAAATTTTTTAAATTTTGCCTCTAGTGGCCCAGCAGGCATTTTTGAAATTTTAAAGAGTCATTATTGTTTCCTTAATATCGAATTTACTTTAGAAACAAACTTTTAGCCAAAAAAGTCCATTTCTAAAAAATGCTCAAATTTTGCTCTCTAGCGGCCCCTGCAGGCCTTTTTAAAAAATTTTTAAGAAACATGACTCTTACAAAATTTCAAAAAAGTCCTGGAGGGCCGCTTGAGAGCAAAATTTTCAAAATTTGAGCATTTTTAGAAAATGTACTTTTTTTGGCTAACAGTTTCGTTTCTAGTGTAAAAGATATTTCAAGGAAACCAAAAATGACTCTTAAAAATTTCAAAAAATGTTTCAGAAATTTCAAAAACATTTGAGCATTTTAAGAAATGCACTTTTATGGCCAATAGTTCGATTCTAAGGTACATCGATATCAAGAAAACCGAAAATGACTCTTAAAATTTCAAAAATGCCTGCAAGGGCCGCTTAGGAAGCAAAAATGACGAAATCCCCTTAATTAGGGACCAACCCCCCTTAATAAGGGCGCGTACCCCCTTAATTAGGGACAAAAACCCCCTTAATTAGGAACCAAAAACTCCCCTAATTTGGGCCGAAACCCCCTTAATTAGGGACAAACCCCCCTTAATTTGGGCCGGAACCCCCTTAATTAGGGACCAAACCCCTTAATTAGGGACCAAAACCCCCTTAATAAGGGCCGGTAGCCCCTTGATTAGGACAAAAACCCCCTTAATTAGGAACGAAACCCCTCAATTATGGACCAAACCCCTTAAGTAGGGAACCAAACCCCCTTAATTCTGGGCTGGAATCCCCTTAATTAGCGACCAAACCCCTTAATTAGGGACCAAACCCCCTTAATTTGGGCTGGGAATCCCCTTAATTAGCGACCAAACCCCTTAATTAGGACCAAACCCCCTTAATAAGGGCCGGTAACCCCCTTAATTAGGGACAAAACCCCCCTTAAATTAGGGAGCAAACCTCCTTAATTAGGGACGAAACCCCTTAATTTGGGGCCGGAAACCCCCTCAATTAGGGACCCAACTCCTTTAATTAGGGCCGGTACCCCCTTAATTAGGGACCAAACCCCCTTAATAGGGACCAATGATGCGTCAGTAACTAAAGTTCGCGAAAAAAGTTCAAATCAAAATCAAAGTTATAAACTACCGAGTGCCCAATTTATATGAGGCTTGAGAATTGACAAAATATTTGGGCACTTAAATGCGCGCGCTTTAAGTTCCCAAAAATGGGCATCCGGTAATTTATAACTATCAAAATGGCTTAGAAAAAAAATAACAGGTGTGAAATGGGGTCAAGCACGAACGAACAAATTTTGGGCACTTAAAGCACCCCCTAAATTAAAGGGCCTCGGTGCTTTTGACAGATACGGATATCCGCGGATATGGCTCTTGATGAAAAACTTTTTACTGGGTTTATATATTCTCTCATATACCATCAAAATGATGTTTCATAATCCAGGCAACTTTTGTAACTACATATTTTCGAAATTATTGCTTTTAAAAAAAATTTGTGAGTTCGAATTAAACTTTTCCGAATTCGACAAATTATGAGAAATTTTGAAAAAAAGTTTCCGAACATTTATCAAAAATGCCTTATTTTGTTTCAAATATTTTTTGCATTAGTTGTTTCAAATCAACGAAAAAAAAACTCTTCAATATGGCTACTTTAACTTTTTCGCGTAGGTGACCACATATTTTTATATGCTATAGAAAAATCATATGACACTTTTTTGAGATTTTTGGTCGAAACTTTTTGGAATATTTTGAAAAATTTTCCTCATTTCTGGTTCAAATTTTTCAAACAATTTTTCTGGAATCCTTAGCTGTGAAAATATTAGGAATGCCTACTTTCACTATATTTAACTCGTAGACTCGATTTAGCCAACTAGTTCCGCCAGCGCACCATTAATCGCATTTTACGACCTTAATCATTAATGACAAGATCAGTTATAAAGTTATCGATAAACTTTGAAACAAAATGACGTTTGTGCGTTTTTTTTTTTGAAAAATTTTTACTCATTACATACTTATTTTTGCAAAAAATATAATCACAAAATTAAACCTTCATCGTGATCAGAAAAAAATTCTAAGACATTTTTTCCATTACATTCATAGCCGAAAATGATCATGTGACCGTTATATTTAAGGAATAAGGTTGGTAAAAGTAGTACTGTTTTTTTCCAAAAATTGCTTAAATCAATTTTTGAAAGAAGTGAAGTTGTTCTTTAGAAGTTTTAAGATTTTTTTCCCATTCACCCAAGTCCAAAAAGCGATCACGTGACCTTCAAATTAGAAATAGGTTTTGTAGTCAAAGTAAAAAATTAAGTGATCGAAATTTTTTGGGCAATAAACACCTTAATTTAAGAGTTTTGACATAATAAATTTTCCCAAACACGTCACTCGTGATCTTATTTTTCGAGAATAAGGATTTATTTATTGAATATTTCAAACCTTTATTTTTGAATTATTTCGTCACGTGATTTTATTCAGACTTCATTGTATGAGAAAAAGTAATTTGAGCTACTTTTTCAAATTTACTGTATATTTGATACCATATAATTTTTTTTTTCAAAAGTACGTCAAATTATTGCAGAAGACCTTAAAAAGAATCGTAAAGAATTTTAAGACTTCTAAATGCATTACAGTATGGCCTCCGTTTAAATAGAGCATTTTAGAAGTCATAGCTTTCGAAAATGCTGATGACATAAGAATGCGTAGGCGAGAAGAAGGTTAGAAAAATAATAATTACCGATTGGTTTTTTTTTAATTTCAAGATTTCTGTTTGTATTATTTTTGTGAAAATTGGCCTCCGGTTAGATAGGAGGCATTACTAGAGTCAAAACTCTCTCCGAGAAATTAATTACATTTGCATCAATGAAAGGTTTCACGCGGTAGGCGTAGGCGTGACTATGTCTCTGCGTTACTTACAACACATAAATGATATTGAACAATAATTTTAAGAGTCAATTCACTAGAGAATTTTGTAGAAAAACATATAATTATTTTAAACAGGACTGCTAGAAAAATCATTTTTGAAGTTTTTAACTATGAGGTAATTGCAAATATAAATTAAGGTTTAATTTCATCTTATTATTTGCACTTTTTTTCGCAACTTTTAGCAACTTTCCGCAACTTTTTGCTTTTCTTATCTTCATTTAAATGCCTTTAAATTCGTTTTTAATTTAATTTTGTATTTCATTTGTATAGCAAATTTGTCTGAATATTATTTTTAAGCTATTGAAAAAATGAATGGTTGATAATGAAACTTTGCTAATATGGCCGATTTAAAAAGTGAGGCAACTTGTTGGCTAAAATCGAGTCTGGGTTACAGATTGTCATGTCTAAAAGTCTACGAGTTTAACATGTCTACGTTTTGTTTCTTCGCCTTTTGTTTATACTACTGAATCATACTTTTTTGAATGAAAATACGGTTTTGCGCGAATATGTACTTTTAGCCTCTTTAATCAAAAAATTTAAAAAAAATGTATATTCACCGAAACTTGCCTATATCGGTAAGCCGACCATCCACACGTAAAATTTAATAATTTAACTCATGAAAATAAATTATTTTCTTTCCTCGATTGTGCTTAAAATTTCGGTTTTTTTAGGAAATTTTATAATTTTTCGATTTTGACTTAGAAATCATATGAAATTAAATTATATAAAATTTTCAATGGTGGTCGAGACCATTTGTTTGAAGCTTCTAATAAAAAATTAAAAATAAATTTAATGTAATTTAGAACACCTAAAGTACCAAACGCGCGTATTTTAGAGTGTTTATTTTAAAGACGATTTATTAAAGTAAAAATAATCGATCTGAAAAAAACAGATTATACAAAAGTGAGCTCAAAAGTGGCAACTTACGTTTGAAATACTTTTATTTGAAAAATTATAAGGTGACAAAAAGTTTCCCATGAAGACAAAAAAATTGAAAAAAAAAAATGCAAATTCAGTTGCCAAAATGCACCGAGGCCCTTAATTTCAACCCCCGAAAAACCGGACTTTTCTTTGAAAAAATCTCAAAACCAAAGAAATCTTATACATGTAAATGAAAAAACTTGGCAGAAAATTCTCTACAAAATAGGTGTATCAAAAAGAATTATAAGTGAAGCTGAGATATTGACGCCCACTCCTTTAAATGAGCAAAAATCCCAAGCAATATTCATAATTTCCAAATATTACCAAAATCATAATAAAATGATTAATTTGTAATATAAATAACATTAGGAATTATGTTGATTACTTTTTCGGGCCGGGTCGCGCGGACTCGACTTGACCTAGATTACAAGTCAAAAATTTTCGCCCCGATTCGACCTAGTTTTTAGGTCGAAAATTTTCGACCCGACTCGACCTGCTTTCCAGGTCAACATTTTCGACCCAGAAAACTCGGATCCCGGTGATATCTATAAATTTTCGGAATATTTAGAAAATAATAATAAAATGATCGATTTATAGCATAAATCAGGGATCGGCATAATTGGATCGGATCCTATTTTTCGGATCGTATCGTATCGTTTTTTTGCGGAACGATCCGTTCCAATTTTTGAATCAACCCCTCTAGATACGATACGATCCAGTTTTAATTTCTACGTCCTAGATACGATCCAATCCAGTTTTTAAATCAACCCCTCTAGATACGATACGATCCATTTTTAATTTCGACCTCCTAGATACGATACAATCCGATCCAGTTTTGAAATCACCCCCTCTAGATACGATAAGATCCAGTTTTTATATCAAACCCTTAGATACGATACGATCCAGTTTTTGAATCACCCCCCCCCCTAGATACGATACGATCCAGTTTCACTTTTTCATATGCCGATCCCTGGTATAAACTACATAAAAAAGTATGTTATTTCAGAAAAATTTCTGCGGGTCCGCACCGACCTGCGTTCATGTCTGAGCTAGTTCTGCAAAATTGCAAATCAGACATGAACACCCCCTTAAAAATAAGTAAACAAAATGACTAATTTTGCGCTTCAAAAATGAATAAAAATGTTTTGGTAAAAGTTGACTAACTGTGTAAAACAGTTAAAAATGTCGATCTTTGAGTCTTACGCATTTCCAACCCGACGATAGTTCGCCCTGACGAATGGGAAGAATTCGACTGGTCTGCCGGACAGTTATTCATAAGAACTTTAGATTCGTCAAAAGTTTTCAAAGGACAAAGTAATTCTTCGTATAGAATTTTGCGTAGTGAAAAAATTATGACTAATTGTTCGCCTTTGCAAGCAGATAGAGATGCTATTGCAATGGTCAGGGCAAAAATGACACGCTTACCAGATGAAATGGAGGCAATGGTGTTTAGAAGTTTTTTGGAAGGATAATTTGTGTAGAAAATAAAAGTTTCCTGATTTCCACAATCTCAATTTTGTTATAATTCACTAAAAATATTTTGTTGTGTTTAAAATTCTTTTCTGTCTTGAATTTTTTAATTGACAATTCAAACCTGTTTTTTTGTATAAGTTTTTGTCTGAAAAAAAATATTTTAGCAAGAAATTCTATGCGAAGTTTGTGTAATTTTGTTTTTGAAAATAAAATGTGTGTATTTTTTAGTGGAAAATAAAAATTAAGTTTGTTAAAATAAAATATCAAGATTTTTTAGTGTGAAATTTTTATAAAACATTTTTGTAATTTGTTTTGTGTCTAAAAAATAGAATAAGTTGAATAGTTTTGGTTTGTGTAAAAATACAATTTCCTGTTTTTTGTCGGGTGAAAAATATTTTCGTGTGAGAAGATTGTTTTAAAAAATGATTATTCTCTTTTGTCAAATTATTTAAAAACATAATTATCTAACGTTTCGATTTATTTCCCATTATCAAAGATGTATGTTTTTATAAAAGTTTCAAGTCCAACAATAAAGACCAGAATACTAGAATTTTAAATTGTTGTGAAGAAATTTAAGTTCTCTTTTGTCACTCACTTTTTCAGTTCTCTAAATTATATTTCGATACCATTTTCAGTGCCACCAGGAAACTATGAAGGATCCTGGTTTGAGAAGATTCAAGACAAAGTTAGAAATCAGAAAACCATGCTGGACAAGTCTTCCCAAAAATCTGATAACGCCAAAAACGGTGCCAAGCGGCATGCGATACACACACCGAGAGGTTTTTCGATTGAGGTAAAATTCCCGAAAAATCATAACCAACTCTAAATTTAAAAAAAATAGCGACAAAATTATCGATAACTTTAACCTCACTGAATGCTTTCTCCAAACACACAAGGGACAACGAAATACAAAACAAGGATTTGAAGAGAATGAAAGTCTTGACGATTTAGAAAAGGATTGAAAATTTTATTTACAGTATGTCTAGGTTGCGCATCATTTTTTTTGTATCATTTTTTGTATTCAAAACTTAGAATTTTAACCGCTGCGCAGCCTAAGTATGTCACATACTGTAAGTCCTTCTTTTGACCATGACATGAAAAATCTGGATGTTTTGATTTCGCGTTTTTGATTGGCCAACCAAGGATTATCTTGGGATGATTTTCTTCTATCCCACTTTTAATTGGTTGGAAAAAAATGTCCGGATTTTCATGTCATGATGAACATACTGTATAATTTGAAATTATTTTCTGCGAAATTTTCCACCCTCAATTTTGCGTATGCTTTTACTGGAGTAGAAAAAGTAACTCCCACGACGGAGATCGTTTTTGATGATCAAGGAATGGGGCAACATCTACCTCATGAAGATCATAGAGAACTGAGACCTAGCACAAGTTTTGGTTCGAGATTATTCAAAACTGAGGCCAGAAGAAGAAGTACAGTTATGCGAAATCACAGAAAGGTAAAGTATAGACTATACAGTTTACATTTGGTGAGCTTTTGATCAAAAGTGTTACCAATTACTAGGCCTCCCGAGCAAAAATCAGGTACCCGATAAAAAGGTCGTATGAATCTGAAAATTTAGGTGCGAACTTAGTTTTTGGTGCTGAAAAAAATTGGTGCGCAAAAATCTGCGTCAGAGTGTTTGTTTTGCTTAGAGGCCTACCCATTACTCTCACTGTTGCCTTTTGGCAACATTATAACTGCAATTTGTTGTCTATTGCCCTGACCCACTGTAGTCAATTAATTATTACAGTTTAACTGTATTGATTCGTTTTAAAGATACTTCAATCGCGGCGAGATTATCTCGCAATTTCTTTAATTTTCAAATTTAGTTTCATAAAACTTCAAAAGAAAAAACTGCTTCTTTTGAACAATTTATGAAAATTTAAAAAAATGACAAAAGTTGAAAATACCTTTTTCCAACTCAAAAAGTCTTCTGACTAATTGGTTTTAAATTTGTTTAAAATTTTTGAATGAAAATGATATTTTAGACGATAGCTGGAAGCCGAGGGACAAGCCGTATTGGGGGACGGGCTCCTTCTACAATGAAGTCCCTCACTAATGCTGCATTTCCATGGATAAAAAAAGAAAGTCGAATACGACAACCTAAAAATAATAGCGAGAAATTCACCCAAAGTAAAAAACCAGGTACGTTGCAAAGATAAGCTTTATTTGATAGCAGCAAAAATCAAAATTCTGCTATAATCTAAATTAAACGAATCGAACGTCTGCGCTTATACGGGTCAAAAATAAAAAATAAATAATGTATTTCCTTTAGAAAATATTTTTTATGATTTAGAATTGATCCAAAATTATAACGTCTGAAGGGGCCGGAGGGGCTTGTAGGGTAAGTTAGGAACGGCAAATTTAGTGAAAATAAGGGTTTTTAATGGTCAATTTCCGGAGCAGTACAAATTGTTCGACCAAATATGACCTCCCTTTAATATATTTGAACAAAAATCTCTAAAAAACATTTGTGTGACAGATGGCTCGTCCAAATCATAACGAGCTTACAAAACTGACGAATTATTTTTAAAAATTGTATCTCCTCCAGGTATAACAATGATTTATAGCTCAAATCAACCGGATAGCTTATAGGAAAAATTTAAATTTGCATTACCAGAGAGCAATGTTAAAATATGCTAAATGTCAGCTTGGTTTAACTCTCAAATATTTCATAAAATTCGCATTTTCAAGATATTTCAAATTTTTTTTTAGGATTGTGCAAAGACCACGAAGTATTTGAATCAGGCTTGTAAAAGGGATGGCTTTTGCGTGAGTTTTCCATCCCCTTTTTTGCGTAGGTTTAAGCAAAAGATAAGGAAAAAATGGGGATGGGGATAGGAAATCCGGTCGGGGATCATCCCTTTTACAACCCTGATTTGAATGATGTTCCCTGATCATTTTTTTTTATTATAATCGACTAAAACATCAAAAAATGTATTTTTCGCAACAATGGAGATTTTTTTTTATCATTTTTCGAAATATGAAAACGCGAAATTCTTGGCGTTCAACTGGAGTACAACTCCTGAAAATTACGTCACATTTGTATGCAGCATGTAAAAGTTTTTCCCTGATGGAGAACAAAAATCAATCACTTATAAACAAGCACCAAATTTCATTCACGGTCAACAATTTACCTACTTTTGTGTTCAATCGAACCGTAAAGAGTAGGCGCCTACTAGGCGGACGAAATATATCTCCTATTTAATTGCTAATTGTTTTTAAAAATTTGTCCTGTAATTAATAAAATATAGTTAATAATAAATATATAATAAAATAATAATTAAAATATAATTAATAAAAGCCACTTTGAATTGCTTTCATAATAAAATAATAATTAAAATATAATTAATAAAAACCACTTTGAATTGCTTTCATATTTCAAACATTTAGCACCCACAACCCCCTTAAACATAGACAATTTCAAAAACGGTTTTTCATTTTTAAGCAGTAGCTGACTTTTTAAAAAGTTTTTGTACAGAACATAATATTTTTTCAAGGGCTACAATTAAAACATAATTAAAAAAAAGTTTAGCAAAAAACATTTTGCCGTTCCTATTGTAGGGAGCCTTATGAAATAATTAAGATTTTAGATAGGCGTGCAAAATCAATTTTTGGCTACAATGCAGCACTTCATCCTAGATCAGGACCGATTTCTGATGATAGATTTTCGAATATTACGGATTCTGACGCAGAAAGTGATACCTGGGAATTTGAAGATGTGAATGACTATATAAATAAAAATGATAGCGACATAGAAGAAATTTTGAAAGAAAATGACGATGAAGTGAGTACAAAAGACCCCCAAAATTTTGAAAAAAAATTATTTTCTTCGTGCAACATTTTTTTAAAGAAGTAAAAATTCTAAGACTTTTAAGTTAAAAGTTTTAACTCTCAGTGTTTCCATAGTTTAATGAAATCGACAAAAAGGATATTTAAAACATGATTAAGTAATGAGAATGCTCAATCAACTCAATCGGATGATTCGTTTCCAAAAGCCGAAATGTCAACGGTTTGGGCACCTTATTTACAATAGAGAGCCACTTTGGTTAGAAAATAATATTTTGAAGTTCCAAAATTAAAGGGGGTTTTCAGAAATATTATTCATAATTTATACTCTACGGAGTTGACAATTATTTTTAAGATTTTGGGTCTATCAGATGTTGAACTGGAAGATTCTGACTCCGAAATCCCAGACACCATAGCCCCGACACCTTCTGGCTTGAATCGAAAACTAGACGTTGCGGACGAAGATGATTATTTAATTCATGACCAAGGAACTGGGAGAAGTTTGTCGAGGAGTATTGGACATTTTATATTTGGTTTTATAGTACTGATCATAGAATTAGGTAAAATATTGATCGACTATTATATAATATAATTTATATTGATAAGTGACCCCTTAAGAGGGTTCTGGGTGCTAACACAGCAATTTTTAGCGACATATTTTTGCTCGAACCTACGCACTCGGTTTGACTTTAGATCAAGAAGTATGCCAGGTAATGCATGCCCATTAGGTCAGGAATACTTTTCTCAATAATATTATAAGACTTCTTTAAACTTATTTTTTTTGGTCAGTTTTCAACGGGGAATTTAATTTTGCTATTCAAATTTGATTTTTGAACATATTGATGTGATATGATATTTTTGATCAAAACTCTAAAAATACACTGTAAAGTCGAAATAGCAAATTTTATTTAGTCGCAATCGATTTCTCAAGGCCGATTTACCCGGAAATAGTATTTGTTTGTTTAATTTAGCTAACAAAGAAAGATAATTTTTGCATGCAATCCAGAACCCTCTTTAACCCAACTTTTTGTCTAAAAAAACCCGATTAAGTTTGACAATAACTGTGGGTGTAAAATGCAAGCAAATTACGAGCACTTTTAAATTGCGATATTTATAATGATAATTATAGTTAGACGATTTTTAATAAGAAATTTCACAAACTCAAAAATGGGTATCCGATGTTTTAACCTATCTTGCTAAGAATTTTTTTGTCATTTTAACCTATAATTTTTTTTTGATGAAAATTTTAAAAAAATTCGCATTTTAGGTCATTTTTCCTGATTTTGACGTCAAATGTGCACATCCCAGAGATCTAGCCGAAGCGTATGCATGCTCTAGCAAGCCTGATTTCACTATTCCACTGAAAAATTAAGCCGTTTTCGGCTACCCGTTCTTTTTATTGGGGCGGCGTTACAATATTTGACCTACAATACCGGTCAAAGTTCAAGGTACAATCTCAAGTTCATCGTAATGACTTGTAAGTACCTCCCAAAATATATCGCGAAGGTTCGAACTTTCTAAAAACGTATTATGAACTATGGGTCAATAATGTACTGAAAGGTCGCTAGAGAGCAAAAACTTTTTTGCTCTCTAGTTTTTGCTCCTCTAGCGCCTTTCAGTACATTATTGACCATATTGCTAAACGTTCATCAGAAAGTCGCCCTTCCGAATTTTGAGGGTACTACTTACAATCTATACGATGAACTTGAGGTGACACCTTGGTGTTGACCAGTTTTTGCTCTCAGCACCTCTCAGTACATATGACCCATAGTCCTAAAATTACGTTCATTAGAAAGATCACCCTTCCTGATTCTTTTGGGTTACTTACAAGTCTATACGATGAACTTGGATTGACCTTGAACTTTGACGGTCATGAGAGGTCAAATATTCGCTCGCCACCCTCAATTAAAAAAAACGGTAGCCGAAAACGCTTAAATTTTCAGTGGCCAAAAAAATCAGCCTTCTAGCACTTCATACGGCTTCGCTAGAACTGGATCAACATTTACCTGTAAAATCAACGAAAAAATGACCTTAAAATCAATTTTTTTTGAAAATTTTTCATAAAAAAAAACCTGGTCTTAAAATGACCAGAAAAAAATTCTCTACAAGATAGGTTAAAAACATCGATACCCCTATTTTTTGAGTTTTGAAATTTCTTATTTCAAATCGTCTTATTTCCTCATAATAATAAAACCAAATTTGAATTTACATTTATATTTTAGCGCTGATTGATAATTTTTTTATTTCTTAAAATTCGTATTCAACGTGAATATTGTTTTCATATTTGCACAATTTTTCTATCAAAAAAAACTTCTTCACTTTAATTACTCAATACTCGCGCTCCTTTGCTCCTCATTGGCCCCATCACCTGCGTTTTTCATTAGCTCGATAGCCAAACATATTTCTGGTCGACTTCAGAACCTACCGCCTAAAAAAGTATAAAGTTCAAACTTAGATTTACATATGTTTGATAAATCACACCATGAAGATTAGCGCTAACCCTTATAAAAAACCGTATTTCAGGGTTTACATTATGGGCTACCTATTCGAAAAAATTTGATGGTAATGATGTAATTTACGCGCGATTTACAATTATTTGCTGGTGGGCCATAACATTTCTGACGATATTTATTTCTTCATTCCTAACAGCAATCATAGAATTTGTTTTCTATGTGAGAATGGTTATTGGTAAGTGAAACCCTTCGTTGTACATGTTTAACCCCCACCTTATTTTTCGATAGTTTTAGAACTTTATTGAAAGATTTGAAGTACAAAAATAATAAGATTGACAACCAAGTCTAATCACCTCGCTGTTTTGGTGCTGTTCAGGTGCCCACCTGCGCTTGAATGTTTCAAAACACAGATTGAAATGCTTACCTCAAAAAATTGGTTGTTCCAGTGTCGAGATTCGAAAAAAGTCCTCTCCAGACCAACAAAAATTTTATCCGTACAAATTATCCCCATAAGTATATATTTACATGTTCAAATTTAAATACATAATGCTAAAAAATACATAGTATATTTATAGGTTCTTATCTGGTCCAAGTGCCGTTTGAACTGCATATAACAAAAACTTGCATCGAAATAATGCATTATTATTAAACTCCAAATTCCTAAAAATAAAAACAACGGGAATTTTCAGGGGACTGTTCCGTTATTCCACTGGCCAAAATGATACTACCTCGTAATATTTTTGGTCTATGTGTTCCAAAACACTGTTGCGCAGGTGGGGGTTACGGCCAAATTAAAGGTGTTTATTCTAAACGATAAAACACAAAAATATTTTTTTTCAAAACACGGAAAATTTTACGAACCCCCATTATCTGAAATAAAAACTTTGGCATTTAAGGGGGTACTGGTTGCAGGTTTTATGAGGCATTTGGGGCTTTGAAAATGGCTTGCCAAATTGATTTGGGTGATAACCAAGTGTACTACCGACCAAATTATCAAAAAAAATTTCGATAGTTTTTGTGTTTTTTTCGTTTTGGTCGAAATTGCAAAAAACGCCACTCTAAAGTTTTTATTTGTTATTGAACTAGGTTTGCAAAATTTTTAGCTAATTTGCCAATTTAACCTGGGAGAGATAGATTTTCGAGGCGTTATGTCCAAAAAACGGTGGTTTTTTGCGTGTGCTAGAAAAATATAGCTTTAGTCAACAAAAACGCACTGTAAAGTTTTGCATAATAATTATAAAGGATTGTATTAAAAATTTAGGGTTTTTTCATAATAAAACCTGGGGGATATAGATTTTCCGATTTGCGTTATGTTTCTTGTTTCGCTTATGTGTCACGTGAGTATGTAAGCATACAAAGTTTTGGCACATTTCTGACGCAAGCTGAAGGCTAGTTCTACAAACTGGCTATTGAATTATATCCTCGGCCCTGTTTGGCTAATATTTTATCGAGAAAATGTCAAATTAGGAACCACCTACCCTTAAGGATGTGGGCACGATAATTGGGCTCTTTTTACACATTTCAAGTGAAGTTTCTGAGAAACCTGCTTCAGAATATTTTTTTTTCCAATACGTAGTACAACTCTTAAGGAAGGTGCCAGTACTAATCAGAGCATCTGATACCTCACCTACGCTCAGAAATGGTTTTTAGTAGGCGGTCCCTAAAAGCACTAAAAAGCCTACTCCTCAGTCATCTCTCATCACTTTTATTGATATTTGCAATTTAGAATGTAGATATAAATACTCATTCAGCAAATGTAGCCTTTTTTCAAAATTTTGCGTCTAGTGGTCAAAACAGCTTATTTTGGAGCCTCGCGCAAAAACCTACTCCTCCTTGAAAATATTTAGAATTTTTTTAATTTGTGCTTCGAATTCACTGCAAAGGCTGAATTAAGGTTCAAATGGTAGCCTTTTTTCGATTTTCCTCTCCAAAGTCTCAGGAACGACTTGTGAATTTCAAGTTTTTGGTGAAATTCTGAACTATAAATTTTCTAAAACCTACTTTTTTTGGAAAAAANCCTTAAGGGAGTAAAATCGACTTTTAAAGCAACAATTATATTGTCATATAAAAATGGGTGACTAACACATAATTATAAGGGAAATTTGATTATATAAGGTCTTTCGGGCATTCAAAATGCTTCAAATTAATTGGTGATGGTTAAAAAGTTTCCCAATTTTTCGCGTTTTTTCGATTTTTTTCTAAGTATTTTTTCAAAAGTAATTAAAAAAAAACGTTTGTTTGAATTTGACCACCAAAACTTAAAAATTTCAACTTAGCGTTAGCCGATTTTCTGATCAGTGTTACCGTGGCTTTCATTTGAGCCTACTTTCGAAAACATCGAAGAAAATTTTTTCACGTGACCTTCAAAAATTTATATTTTGAGTTTGAGGTCAAAATTTGACAAACACGCTATCTAAGAAGTCTTTATGTGTTCTGTGCTAGCGTTGGATGGATTCCAAAACAAAACCTAGGAGGAGATAGTTTTTCCGCTTTGGTTTATGTCTCCTCGTCTCGCTTATGTATCTAGAAGTGTATACATACAAAAAAGTTTGGGCTCATTTTCCACGCAAGCTAAATGCTAGTTCTACATACTGGCTAATCTCAATAATATCCTCGAAGCCATGGTTGGCTAATATTTTATTGAGAAAATTCAATTCCAGCGACCAGTACCCCCTTAACTTTAGAGCGCTAGAGTATTTACCTGAAATTTTAGAGTTTAAACTGTTATTTCGCCACCAAGTCGCCAAAATTTTTACATGGTCTAATGAAACGTATCCTTGGTCATTCATTTATATATATCCCTTTATCACACTTTTGTTACGTTTTGGTCCCTCCTACTTAAAAACACACTACGTTTGCTAATCAGGGACCATAACGTAACAAAAGTGTGATAAAGGGATATGTCGTGTAAGACTTTTTTCGAATCATTCCGACAGAAAAAAACAGGCTGGGCCAGGCTAGGAAAAGGGAAGGGAAGAAAAGGGGAAGGGAACGTTCCCCTCTTCCCTTCCCCGGGAAGAGAATGGAAGGGAACGGAAATTCAGAGAGGCCAAGGGGAAGGGAAGTGATGAAAATTGACAGGGTGGGGATGAAGGGGAAGGAGTTTTTGGAATTAGCTTTGAATATATTGTCATCGTCATTATATTAGGTCTATCAAATAAAAATAAATTTTGAGGTTGGGCGCGATCGCCAAGTAAGAATAATAGTGTATCTTATTGATGTTGTTTAGCAAATTTTGGTGGTATTAGGAGTATATTATCGAGAAAGGGAGATTGAATTTTTTGATGATTATTTTTTTCTGAATCTTTAGCTTCTTCAAAAAGAAACAAGAGGGCGCAGAGGATAATCAAAAGATGCAAATCTCAAAATTTAGAATAATAGTCAGTTTAGGAAAGGGTTATTTTGCATAGTGGCTAAAGTACACTTCAAACGCCGAACTAGCATTTAACATGATTAAACAGGAATCAGATATTTTTTTCAGTACGTGATTATTTTCAAAATGCGTTATGTTCAAATTCTTAGATTATGTGGTGTAGTATATTTTTGTGTACTTGAACCAAAACCTTTATTTTTAATTTGAAGAATCCCGTGATCGTTTTGGACTTGGTGTTAATGGAAAAAAAGTCTTCAAAACTTCTAAAGAAACCCTCATTTCTTTCAATAGAGTGTTTTTAAGCAATTTTTTGTAAAAAACAGTTACGTATTTTGGTTCCTTATTCTTGAATATACACGGCACGTTTGATCTTTTGGGCTATGGTTAGGGTCAGTACCGGGAAGATTTATCTGCAAAACTAAACCCTTTTTAACTCCCTTCGAACTTTATTGATATAGCGCCCTAGGAGGAGATATATTCACAAGTTTAAGGAATGTCCCTTGTAAAGATCTGTAAACACAATGTTAATGTACAATAACAATTTTGATGTACAGTTCATACACCTCTAACTGGAAAAACCTTAATTTGAATTTGCGCCTAATCTAAAAGTCTTTGCAGACAATTTTAGAGAGTTGAAGATAGCGTTTTGAATTCTGTTTTGAATCAATTTAAAATAAGTCTATTCATAGCGCGCTTCAGATTGAGCAACGCAAATTCAAATTAAGGTCGTTCCAGTATTGATACGCAAGATCAAGATAGATCTACAAATGAGTATTTTCAGTTTCTTTTCATGAGCTCGTTATTTCAATATATTCAACCGATTAATAGCCAAAATCAGAGTTGCATTACCCCCTTTAATTTCATTTTGTTCACAAATGAGTACAAAATGTTAATTTTTCCTGCAAACTAATATATACCCGTGCTATTTAAGTGAGTTAAATATCTAAAACAACCT
>SCLH01000255.1:423029-440940 GCA_004367855.1 Oikopleura vanhoeffeni | reverse complement strand
AGCTGTTTTACTTTTTGTGCTTATTATCGTTAGTTAGACCAGATAAAATGTGCACTCTACTTATAAAAATAATTTTCGTCTATTGAAGGGAATAATTTGAGTTCGAACTGTTAATTTTTGAAATCGTAAAATTTCAAAAAAAATCAAAGCATTAATGAAAATTTTTTCCGCATTTTCTTGTCCAAAATTTTTCTTATTTTTTTTGAAATTCTGTGAATGAAAAATTAAAAAAAAGTGCGCAACTTATACTTTTTTCATGCATGGTCTATATTTTCTGAAAGCCGGGTTGAAAAAGCCCTCATAACTTTTTATTTTTCTCATCTGTCTAAATTTATGGAAATTAGTTATGAGACATTGTCTTCCGCAAATCATGTCGAAAATTGTTCAACTTTCTGATTTGTCGAATTCTCAATAAAAATGCAGTAGAATCATTTATATTAATTTGTTTGTATCTAATTAATATCCGTATTGTCAACTAATGAGGTGGTCGCGCGATTTTCATTTCTAAACTTATCGGATGAAATTTTTAACACTCGCTGTCACTCATAAGTGCCATTTGTGCAAAATTTTAAAATATTTTTATGCGGTAAAACATTAACAAATAAAATGTGGAGTGTAATAGGCGCCATTTCTTTGGATAGTTAGAAGCATTTTTTCAATTCAAACACGCAATTGAAGGTCCATTTTATCTCTCAAAAAAGTTGTTCTTTCTCTACTTTTTGCCATTTTTTGACCATTTTTCATGGTAAAAAACTTTCATATCAAGGAATTTTTTAATACGGACACATAAAACCTGACTTTAGCGCAGTACACCCTGACAATGTTGAAGTTTATTAATATTGTCTTCAAAAAAAATTCTATGGTCGGGTTAAGTTGGAAATGGCAGTTCCAATGAAAAAGTTGGTTTTTAATATTTTTACAGATGGTTATGCTTAAGAAATTAAAAATATAAACGTTTGCAAGAATGGACACTTTATTGGAATAAAAATAAAAAAAAATTTTGTTTATTATATCCTGTACGAATACAGTGAATCAAAATTGCCGCCGATAGGATACAAACCAAGTGTGTGTCGTATTCAGTGTATTGGTTAGCTGATATTAGGGTGAGGGGACTCACGCACCTGCCTCATTCTAAAAAAATGGTGAGGTCTCATCACCCCCTAATATAGCTAACCAATACACTGAATACTACACACATTGGTTGTATTCCTATCGCGGCAATTTCCGATTCACTGTATTCGGTACAGGTGATACAGTCGTCTGAAAAAATTTACCAATCTTCCGGATCGATGCCACCCCCTTAAGGGGTTGTATAGCTGGAAGGCTTTTTCAAAGGCTCATATCTTTTATCCTTCATGGCAATCTAATAAAACTTCAGGAATAAAAGTTCGTAATCTCTGTGGAACTATTTTTATTGTCACACTTTGATCATAGCATGTTCGACCAACCGGTAAATTGAGTTGACCGCGAGCAAAAAAATTTTTTTAAAGTCGTATTTTTTTTCGTCTTATTTCAAAACAATTAATTTTTCAAGAATGTAATAAACAAAAGTGTCGTTTTAATGGTAAATCAAAGTGTCGTTTTGGCCATTTTTGCCACTAAAAGTCGTATTTTTTTTCGTTGTATTTAAGAATCATTCTATACAGCATGTCTTTATTGTTCAGAGATTCACGTACAATCGAGGCGAGGTTAGTTACTTAAGGTCAATCCCTGGAAACCAGTAAACATTCGTAGAACATTTCGAGATGTAGGAACAAATGATAGGTCTGATGTATCCAACTTCTCTAGCCTTAACTCCAGGCAGTCCACAGTTTGAAAATTATTTTTTAGGTCAAGGTCATCGTATCACAATTTTCAGTATATCAAAGATTCGCTGGAAACTATCATGTTTCTGGAAACGGGATTTAAAACTATGATGCCTATAAATATTTACCGTTCTCGCGCAAGAGCAAAAAGATTTTTCATTTTAGACACTCAGAAAAATTTCAATGATTTTCTTGGGAAATTTTGGATTTTGTTTTCAAAAAAAGAATCAATTTTTAACATAAATTAATAAACTACAGCCACGTTTGGAGATCAGAAATCGAAAATTAAGTTGACAGAGATTAAATCAAGCGCGGAGTTTTAACCCGAATTGCAAAAATTTTATAATAAAGATGCTTTCGTAATACGCAGCAAAACAATTTTTCAAATTGAAATGACAATAATTCATTTTTATCATTGAACTTCAATATTTTAAGTAATATTTTTGGTTGTGAGATCTTTTATATGTCTTACCGTGTTAATTTCTAAGCTTTTTTAGATTTTGATTAAATATAATTTCAAAAAAAAAATGAGTTCCAGTGTAAGATATGAACATCAAATCCGTCAAGTATACAGACATATTGTTGCTCAAAAAAATATTTTTGTTATTATTTCAGATAATTTGTATTTGGATTTTTTTAATAAGTAATCTTTTGGATTTATCCATACTTTAAGGTAGGAACGACAAAATCGACCAGCTCCGATTTATTTATTTTCGGAGGACTTTAAGGTTTTGGGCTAACTACTCAAAATGTTTAGTGAAACAAATTTTTTTGGAAAAAAAATTGCTGTACCGTTTTTCCCCTCCCAAAAATCGGCCATTTGTTCGAAAATTGAAAAAAAAATTTTGAATTTTTTCCCGTTGTTCTCTACAGAAGAAAAAAATTGTCCGTCGCGTAGACAATATGTGATTTTAGTCACAGAGAAAAATAATATTGGATTTCCACATTTCCATGCAGCACAAAATTCCTAGAACCAAAATTTCCCTTAGTAAATATATCCATATTTTCCTGTTTTAAGGATATGGTAGGTTCCTAAATTTGACATATTATCGATAAATATTGCCGAACAGCGCTTGAGGATATAATTCAGATTACCCAGTTTGTAGACTAGCTTCAACTTGCGAAAATAGCCAAACTTTTTTTGTCTTTGAACCACACTCCTTCAGCACATAAGCGGCCAAGAGAGCACACCCTAAGGCCACACGGAAACTCTATTCGTCCTCACAAGGTTTTATTTCAAATAAACTTCAAATTTTAACATAACCTGTAATAGTTACACAAGACTTGTTGTTGTAAGCTTTTGTTGCGATAATGCTATATTATTCTCGGATACGTAAAAAAACCCGTCCAAAATTACCGGTTTTGGGACGTTTTAATCGAAATCTATCTACCTGCCTCGGTTAAATTTCAAAATTTACTCAAATTTTTGCAAAAAAGCTAGCTCAAACAAACAGAAAAACCTTTCCTTGGGACGTTTTGTCAAATTTCGACCCAAACAATAATATGGAATTTTTCAGTCACGTGAAAAAATTCCGGAAAAAAAATGTGCTCGATTTTTTCCGAAAGTAGGCTCAAAAGAAGCTTGGGGAAAGCACTGAAGAGAAAGATTGGCTATACGTCAACGATATTTCAAGTTTCAGTGTTCAAATTGACACAACGTTATTTTTTGAACATTAATTTTGAGAAAGACTTGGAAAAAATCGAAAAACGCACAAAATTTCGGAAATTCTTTTTTTGTTCTTATTTGGGTTTTTGTGTTTTACACAAACGATTGAATGGTGCATTTTTATGACATAATAACTGCAGAAACATGTAGGAACACCATTACCCTTGAATTGACATTGAACAATGGCGGACCACCTTGCTCCAATTGCCTTACCATAACTTCAATATATTAATTTCTTAATCTATCTTTTTCAAACTTATTTTACTATGAAAAGCGATTCTATCTGTTTGTTCGCGCAAAACAACAGATCTATGTAGCACTATGCCTTATTTCCGTGATTAAAATATGCGGTTTTTGTCCCTTGCCGTAAATAGATCTTCCATGTCGCTCTCTCCAGCCTGTTTTTATTTCTTGGGGGGATTTCGGGGTCGGGGGCGCCCGCAACAAGGTGTAAATTTTGCAATTGCCTTCAGTTCAACATACTTCTATCAACACTGGTACGGCTATAGCATCCAACCGTTTGTCGTTCAGTTCGCATGCCTATACTTTTTTCTGATCTTTTCTAATTTTTCATCTTTTCGTTTTATTTATTTTATTTTTGATAGGTCAATGATCAGGATCCTCAGTAGAATTATCGCCCTAACACATTTTTTAGAATTTTTGTCACCCCCTTAAACGAATATTTACAAAAATGATAACCATATGATGTTTTTGAAACATTTTTTTATAGTTACATTTTATAGCGTGCCTAGTTGCAAAATTGTCCATATGGGAATTATTAGAATTAACTGCTGCTATGTACATAGAGTTTTGAACACGTAGAATTTCGAATATCAAACTTTGGCTTTTAACTTAACCGCGCGTTTTTACCTTTTTAAACGCCAGTTCCTGTTCTAAGGACGCCTGCCATATATATCTTGGATATAGTTGATTTTTGTTCTGATTGTTCAAAAAATGTAATTTAAAGTTTTTGTATGATACGTTACGGTCGTGATACTTGGCTAAAAACCGGGTTTGTGACTACATTCGTATCATTTACGCCCAACTATTTTATGGTTTTTCGGAGGTAAGTTGGAATTAGGAAATTGTAATTTTCGGTTCTATCTGCTCCAAAATCGACAAAAATTACATGTTAAGATTGACTGTTTTGGGTGTATTGAGTACTTATTCCTCTTCATTGGGCACGGATGTCAATTTAAAGTGGCATTGTTTTTACAATTCTTATTTTGGTTTTCTTTTGCAGACGTCTCAAAGTTTCGGTTGCGTCGATTCGCCAGTATTACCCAAATTTTTGATCATTTTTCAATTTTTTTTTAAAAATGTTTATCTATACTTCTTTTTATGCTTCATATATCAAGGACCGTGCGAAAAAAAATTTATAATTCTGATATGTCTTCGCAAAATACAGTACGATTTCGAAAAAAAATACTTTCGAAAAAAATCCAAATTTTTTGAAATTTTTTTGTATCGAAATTTTATTTTTTTATTTTGTCCTGGAATTGAATCGACACCAACATTTCGATGCCGCAAGAATTAGCTTCGTAGCTGTGGTAGCATCTCGAGTATATACGACCTGCCGATCGGTTACCTCCTTGAGGGTATCCCTGCCTCCTAATTTGACCATTATTTCGATAAAATATTTAGCGAAACACTGGCTTTCAAGGATATCTATTCAGATTAGCCAGTTTGTAACACATAGCCCTTCAACTTGCTTAAAAAAATATGCCCAAAACTTTTGTTTACTGACCACACTCCTTCACATGTAAGCGACACCAATGACCTATAGGCAAACCGGTAAAATCTATCTCCTCCAGTGTTTGGTAGTTTGAATATAAACCTAATTGTTGACATAATCTGATATATTTCAGTATTTAAAACTTCTGTAGGAGCGCCAGTTTTTTGTGATAGGTTGCTATATTTTTCTAGAACATGCGATAAACCACTCGTTTTTTTTAACTTTAGTCATCGAAATATCATCTCCTCCTAGGTTAAAATTCATGTCAAATTTTTTGCACAAGTAGCTCGAACAATTAGAAACTCTGAGGAGCCGTTTGTTTTCAATTTCTGATCGCCAAACAAAATTGAATTTTTGAACGGTCCGTGAAAAATTTCGAAAAAAAATGTGGTTCGATTTTTTCGAAAGTAGGCTTCAAAAGAAAGCTGAAGAAACACTGAAGGAAGTTGGCTTACGTTGTCAACCCGATATTTTGAGTTTTAGTGGTCAAATTGACACAAACGTTATGTTTTACCATAATTTTGAGAAAAATTACTTAGAAAAAGAATCGAAAAACGCAAAATTTTCGAAAAAATTTTTGTGTCATTTGGGTGTTTTATGCGTTCAAACTAAACAATTGATTTGAGTGCATTTTTATGCATAATAACGCAGACAAATGTAGGAGCAGACGATACCCTTTAAAACAAAACGAAGTTTAAGGTGACATTTAAAACATACGTGCTAGTGATATCATAAAATTTGTACAGGAGAAGTTTCTTCGAGGATTTTAAGGGTTTTATGTTTAAAATTTGAACGAGTGGCTCAACCCAAGCAATATTTAAAAATTATTACTCATGCAAAATGCATGTAATTTAGGAACGGAAGAAGAAAAAATTAGATTTAGCAGTTTTCGCTTAAAAATATTTTCGTGTTTAAGTCAAAAATTGCAATTTTTCCGGTAATTTTTGAAAAATTCGCCCATGCAATTTTCAAATTGTTTTTATTTGATGTTTTTTTTATATACTACTAAAATTATCTACTCTTCGTCTCTGCACAAAGATCCCGTTAATGAAAACCATAATAATCATTATTGATATCAAAACTCCAATTAAAATAACTATAGAAAATTTAACAGCCATAATTCGTATTTTTCATGTTTTTTAATTTTTTTGATGTTTACTCTAGTTTTCCGAAGCACAACCAGCTATACACTGTACAGAACAGCTGTATATGTATGCCAAAGACGTAGGTAACCCTTTTTTTTTTAGGTCACCCCCCTCTGAGCAAAACCGTAGTAGGTATCAAAAACGGTATTTTTGCAGTGCTCTTTACGGAGGAACCCCCACCCGGGGGGGTGGTTGTTCCCGGTTGTCAAAACACAATAGCCAAAACTTTTTTTTTTCGATAGTACCCTCTAGTATTTAAAATCACTTGTTGGATTATATTAGTTCTTCTCAAAACCGCCAATTACGTGTTTTCTGCTGATACACGGTGGAACCGGTAATCTGAAACCATAAAAAAACCGTTTCTTGATACCCTACTACGGTTTTTGCTCCAAAGGGGGGTTGACCTAAAAAAAAAGTTACTAAATATGCCTTGTCGGTCGCATACATGTGCAAATTTGATTTTTTAAACCTGCTTTAAGAAATCCTCTAAATTATCTGTAATAATAATTAATTGTAATCAACTTTTGGGATCTAAATTAATTTTAATCAATTGGATTATACTTGACTCGGTTATTTACGCATAAATTTTGTTTCGACATGTTTTGAATTTCCAGCATATTTTAAATGGAGGGTTTTGTACATTATTAATTGGCCCAATTTAAATGTTGCTGAATTACGAAAGGCATGTTTTAAAATATATGTTTGAATATTTCTAATAAAATATTTAGTCATTTTTCATTTACGGAATCTTATCGATCAAATATTTTTTACTTAAATTAATCAGTTTTAAATTAAATTCTCTGAATACGATTGCAAACATGTTTTCACTCAGAACGGACCAAATTTGGCATTCTAACGAAATTCCCAATGAGCCAAAGGACGCTTAAGTTTATGCGTTCACCCCATATGTTTGATACTTGTGTATTTGACTAAACGCGGAAACATGTTCAATTTTGCCATTCTGTCTATGTTGTAGAAATTGTTCCTAGGTAGTGGCTATTATTATTAGTCCGATTGTCTCGGAAATTAGCTTTTGTGTAAAAAAACTGAAAAATTTGAAAAATTGGTAGGAATTATATTCTAAGTTATTGCTTTGTTTAATTGTATTTTCAAAAAAAAAATTTTAGGTCAATAGTTCATGAAGGTTAAGGTTTCAACAAACGCAAATTACAAGCTAGCTTACAAATTTTCAAAGATGAGCTTATTCATCGCTACCTATTTGTAACTTTTTTTGAATTCCTATATTTATGCTGTTTCTGTGGCTTTTTGCGAATAGATTTATGCATGTACCGTGTTTTCAGTAATTCTATAATTATGTTTCTGGAGACAAACCCTTTTTCAGAATGTTTTACATACACGACAAATACTTTCTTATCACACTCAAAAATAAATGTTTCAACCTATTACATGGTTGTTTTAGGCCGGAAATTTTACAAATTCTCAGCAAATAGAAAAAATTATTCCAAAAAATGTGCAAGTTAAACAAATATCACTTACTATAAGTGTTGACTACCTTATTATAATTACCCACCGTTAGTATGATCTTCACATCGGCAAAATTTTCTCACATTGAATTCAAGAAATCGAAATAAAGTCTTATCGTTTAATTTCTGACTTTTAGATTTTGATTAAATTATAATTTAAAAAAAAATGATTTTCCAGTTAAAAGTTGAACATCAAATCCGTCAAGTATCAGACATATTTTTGCTCAAAATAATATTTTTTGTTATTATTTCAGATAATTTGTATTTGGGATTTTTTTAAATAATAATTGATTTATCCATAACTTTAAGGTAGGAACGACAAAAATCGACCAGCTCCGATTTTATTTATTTTCGGAGCACTTTAAGGTTTTGGGCTGAATCTGACTCAGAAAAATTTTGGAAAAAAATTTTGTACCGTTTTTCCAAAATCGGCATTTTTCGAAAATTGAAAAAAAAATATTTTGAAATTTTTTCCCTTGTTCTCTGACAGAAAAAAAAAATTGTCAGTCGCTAGACAATATGTGATTTTATCACAGAAAAATAATATTGGTTTCCACTTTCATCAGCACAATTCTCTAGAACCAAAATTTTCCCTAGTAAAATATCCAATATTTTCCTTTTAATTTCACATAAGACAATGCCGGACCACCTGCTCCAATTGCCTTACCATAACTTCAATAATATTTATTTTTAATTATCCTTTTCAAATTATTTACTATGAAAGCGATTCTACTGTTGTTCGCGCAAAACCAACAGATCTATGTAGCACTATGCCTTATTTCAGTGATAAAATATGCGGTTTTTGTCCCTTGCCTAAATAATCTTCCATGTGATCTCTCCAGCCCTGTATTTGACTCGCACAAGTGTAAATTTTGCAATTGCTTTCAAGTTCAACATTATTCTTTATCAACACTGGTACGGCTAGTAGACTCCCAACGCTTTTCGTCTTTAAGTTCGCATGCCCTATACTTTTTTTGATCTTTTCTGAATTTTCTATCTTTTTCGTTTTAATTTATTTTCATTTTTTCGTAGGTCAAAGATCAGATCCTAGTAGAATTATCGCCCGTAACACATTTTTTAGAATTTATGTCAACCCCCCTAAACAGAATATTTCACAAAAATGAAACATATGATGTTTTGAAAATGTTTTTTATAGTAATTTTTAGCGTGCCTAGTTTGCAAAATTTGTCCATATGGGAATTATTAGAATTAACTGCTGTACATAGGTTTGAACACGGTAGAATTTTCGAATATCAAACTTTGGCTTTTAACTTAACCGACGCGTTTTACCTTTTTTAAAACGCCAGTCCTGTTCTAACGGACNTTATAGCTTACATAACAAGAGAACCGATGCCGAAAAAAAATGATAATTCTGATATGGTCTTCTCAAAATACAGTACGATTTCGAAAAAAAATACTTCGAAAAAATCCAAATTTTTTAAAATTTTTTTGTTCGAAATTTTATTTTTTTATTTTTCTGGAATGAATTCGACAACAAAATTTCGAATGCCGCAAGAATTAGCTTCGTAGCATGTGTAGATCTCGAGATATAGACCTCCGTCGGTTACCTCCTTAAAACAAAAACGAAGTTCTAAGGTTGAATTTAAAAACATACGTGTAGTGATATCATAAAATTTTACAGGAGAATTTTTCGAGGATTTTAAGGTTTTTATGTTTAAAATTTGAACGAGTGCTCAACCAAGCTCAAATTAAAAATTATTCTCATTGCAAAATGCATGTAATTTAGGACCGGAAAGAAGGAAAAAATTAGATTTTTAGCAGTTTTCGCTAAAAATATTTTTCGTGTTTAATGTCAAAAATTGCAATTTTTCCGGTAATTTTTGAAAAATTCGCCCATGCAACTTTTCAACTTGTTTTTAATTTGGATTTTTTTTATTACTACTAATTATCTACTCTTCGTTCTGACAAAGATCCCGGTAATGAAAACCAATAATAATTCATATTTGATATCAAAAACGCCAATTTAAAATAAAATAATAGAAAATTTAAAACAGCATAATTCGTATGTTTCATGTTTTTTTAATTTTTTGATGTTTACTCTAGTTTTTAGTTTTTCCAAGCACAACCCTAGCTATACACGTACAGAACACTGTATTGTATGCCAAAAAGACTAAGGTAACTTTTTTTTTAGGTCAACCCCCCCTCTGGAGCAAAAACCGTAGTAGGTATCAAGAAACGGTTTTTNAAAAACCGTTTCTTGATACCTACTACGGTTTTTGCTCCAGAGGGGGGGTTGACCTAAAAAAAAAGTTACCTAAATATGCTGTCGAGTCGAATACATGTGCAAATTTGATTTTAAAACCGCTTTAAGAAATCGTCTAAATTGTAAATATAATTATTGTAATCAACTTTTGGGATCATAAATTAAATTTTAATCAATTTATTATAATATGACTCGGTTATTCACGATAATTTTGTTTCGACCATGGTTTGAGATTTCCAGCATATTTTAAATGGGGGGTTTTGTACATTATTAAATTGCCCAATTTAAAATGTGCTGGAATTACAAAGGCATGTTTAAAATATAATGATTGTGAATATTCTAATAAAAATATTTAGTCATTTTTCAATTTACGGAAATCTTATCGATCAAATATTTTTACTTAAATTAATCAGTTTAAAATAAATTCTCTGAATTACGATTCAAACATGTTTTCACTCAGAACGGACAAAAAATTTAGGGACATTCTAACGAAATTCCAAATGAGCAAAGGACGCTTAGATTTATGCGGATGTTCCCACATATGTTGATACTGTGGTATTTGACTAACGGAACATGTTCAATTTTGCCATTCTGTCTATGTGTAGAAAATTGTCGTAGGTAGTGGCTCTATTTTAGCCGATTTGTCGAAAATAGCTATTCTTTTGTAAAAAACTGAAAAAATTTGAAAAATTGTAGAGAATTATATTCTGAAGATTATTGCTTTTTTAATTTATTTTCAAAAAAAAATTTTTTAGGTCAAATATTCATGAGAGGTACAGGTTTCACAAACGCAAATTACAAGCTAGCTTAAAATTTTTCAAAAGATGAGCTTATTAATCGCTACCTATTTGTAACTTTTGAAATTCCTGAATTTATCTCGTCTGATAGCTTTTTGCGAATAGATTTATGCAGAATACCGTGTTTTCAGTAATTTATAATTTGTTTCGTTGAACAAAACCTTTTTCAGAATTGTTTTACATAAAACACAAATACTTTCTTTCAAACTCGAACAAATAAATGTTCAAACTAAAGTGGTTTTATTTTTATGTCCGGAAATTTAAAATTCTCAGCACTAGAAAAAATTATCCAAAAAAATGTCCCAAGTTAAAAACAAATACTACTATTATAATTTACCCACCCAGTTAGTATAAATATTCAGAGGCAAAATTTCTCAAAATATGATTTCAAGAATCGAAATAAATTACGTTGAAAGCGTTAATCCGTTACAATTGTAGCAATCTGTGTGAAGCGCTTAATTCCGCATAAACAATCAAAACCAAATTCCCTTTAATCCACTGAGTCCATGTAGTTTTTCCTTTCATCATAAACTCTAGATCCTGCCCAAATAAATATTTTCCTAATTTGGATCTCATTCTCAGAATTTTTCACTATCCCAGAATCCTCCTTCAGGATTTTTGGTCGAAGCTGCAAACTCTAGCTCTCTACCTACAGCCCACGCATTTTCCTCCCTCGCCCCCGCATCTTTTCCACGTGGGCAAAAGCGTGACGAATCACAAGCGTCCAAAGACCTAATTCAAATTTATTAATTTTGTTATTTTTTTTAGAATTTGTGAGATTCCAGAGAATTCAAGAAAAAACTTTTATAAATTAATTTTTGGGCAAAAATGATTTGTATCGCCGCCCACTCTGGGGCAGGAATTTTGAATGAATCGAAGAGAATGAAATATAGAAGTTTGATTGGACGAGCAATTGATTTAGGTTTTTCTTGAAACATTTTTTGAACTTGAAAAAAATTACTTTTTTTGATAAAGGACTGGAGAACTTCCGAAAGACCAACTCATTGAAAGTAGCCGTGCAGGAATTGGTCATTATTTGTTTTGTATTTTTCAGTTATTTTCATTATTAATTATAAAATCAATAAAAATGTTAATAAAATTAGATAATAAACTAAAATTTATAATGAATTACGTTTTTAAGAAGAATTTTTATTTATTATTTAATTGTAATACAAATTGTATTATACAATTATTGTATTAATATTTTTTGTACATATTGTCGAAATAGTATATAAAGGTGAGACAGATATAGGGTACAATTTGGGAAAATCTCCCCTGTCCTTAAGAACAGAAAACCAAACAGTACATTATGAAGCAAATAACTTATTTAAACAGGAAGATGTTAATAAAATTTAAATATTATGAATTGTATTTATTAAAAAGCTTAAGGGCAGTTACTATTCATAATTCATAGTTGTTCCAAAGTACTTAGAACGCCTTCATAAATTTCGGAAGAGAAAATTTTCTTGCAGAAACAAGGTGTGAGGGCCAGCAGATAAATGACCAAAATTTTATTTGGGCCCACTTTCAGTGTACTTGCAAAGAGGCTCAGAATCCTATTTGAACGCCGAAAAATAGAGGCTTTTCAATTAGAATCCTAAGCTCGGATTAAAATGAACAAAATAGTCATCGCTACTTTTCATTATTCTGATGTGGGCAATTTTTTTAAAAAAAATCACTAAGCCCACAAATTTTAATCAATTATCGCGCACTTATCGAGTGAGCGCTCAAAAGTTACAATTTAACTAATTATAGGAAATAATCTGCGCTGATTTTTTTGCCTATTTTTTTGTTTCTGTTCAAATTTTTCATTCCATGATTATGCTTAATAAAAAGGAAACTAGTCGAAAATAAACTTTTTTAATTTATTAAAATAAAGTATATTATTTGATTTTATAAAACATTTTTATTTTTACATAACTTCTTACTAAGGGGGTGGTGTTAGTGATTTGGGATTTCAGAGCTTCCGTAACGGTTAGACAAATCAGACTGGACATTTTTGAAACATACATTAGAAAGATCTATATTTGATCTCACGACTCCATTTACAGTTAAGTACCAATCTCACCAACGCAACTGGTTAACCGCGGTTAAAGACCGAGTCCCTCAGCTTTTTTTCGAAGAAAAAGGTCCTAGAGCTAATCGAAAGTTGTTGAAGAGTTGGTGAGAATTCTAGGAAAAATCGGTCTGCAATTTAGTGAATCGGTTCCCTGTTTTTCGATTTTTGCCTACGGAGTCAGGAATTGCTGAATGTGGACGAAAAAGGTGTTTTTTTTTTGGACGTTTTGAAAAGGATTTTACTGTGGAAAACCAGAAACGTCATTTTCGGATGTAAACAAGCCCTAGGGGGTGGGTGAAACATCGAACGGTTGTACTTTTTTTGAATTTCGCCTGTTGCTGTAAATCGCATAAAAACGTGCGCAAAAATGACAATTTTGAAAAATAAAAGTGACTAATTAGAAAATTTAAATCCCGAACTCAACAGATTCATTGGTATGATTTGCTGGAAAACGATAATAATAGCTGAAACGATAAGCAACTATGGTCTGATTTTGACAAAGCAAATGTCTAGAAAAATATGAATTGATCTCTAGCATGTGTGTGTTGAAAAACAACCATAGTTGCTAATATGTTTCCAGCCAAATCATACCCAGGAATCTTTGGTGAAGATTAGATTTTCTAATATGCACTTTTATTTTCAAAATTGTCATTTTCGCGCACTTTGTCATTACAGCCAATCAGGCGAAATTCATACAAAGTAGCGAACCGATCGATGTTCAATACCCTAGGGCTTGTTACATCCGAAATGACAGTTTCTGGGCATTTCTACAGAAAAAGCCTTTTATAAAACGTCCAAAAAACACCTTTTTCGGCAGCATTCACTAAAATTCTGACCCTGAGGCAAAAATCGAAAAAAACAGAACCGATTTCCAACAAAATTTCTACAATTTTCTAGATTCTCACCAATCCAAACTTTCCGATCTAAGCTCTAGGATCCTTGTTTCTTCGAAAAAAGCTGAGGGACATTCGTCTTAAACCGCGGTTAACCAGATGGTTGGTAAGAAGTGGACTAAACTGGTCACATGGAATAGTGAGATCAAAGAAGATCTTTTAATGTATGTTTCAAATGTCCAGTCTGCATTTGTCTCACCGTACGAAGCCTGCTTGATATCCGAAATCACTAACACCACCGCCCTAAAAGTATTTTTTAACTACCACCAAGTGAAGTTCACTTATTTTCGAATTATTGTTGAAATCGATACATGATTTTTGTTGAAATTATCTGAGTCGAAAAACGGATTTCATGATTTTAGCGCCAGTCAAAAAATAAGATTGTCTTGCTTCAGTCATCAGCGAAAATGAAATAATTCTAGAAATAACAGCTTAAGATAGGTTGAATTATTTGTGATGATTTTGTCTCACTCATTAGTCAGATGCTACATCTCTTCTTATTCTGAATCATCATGCAAAAGTTTGTATACTGTATTTGATTCATGAGTCATAATTAGTGTCGTGTCCTTAAATCATTTTTTTTCTTGTAGAGTATTGCTTATTCAAGTTCGAAATTGGAAATTAGACATGGCCATGCGTGCATAATTATAATTTATAATCCATCTTGAAAACCGACCTAATCATAGCTCTAGTCTAATTTAGCCGGTCTGAGATTCTCAATTTAACACTTTTTAGAATAGAGTTATAATAGTAATTCCTCGAAAAATCGAAAATTTCAGTTTTTCAAATATAAAGACAACTTTTAAATTTAATACTTTTGACCCATCGACGTAAAGTTTAGTCTACAGGGTGTAAGATTTTTCCCTTATTTTTTCCAAATTGGATAGCGATGAGAACGCTAATGTGAATGGTTAATTTNGGCAAAAACCTACGTCTTTCTCAGATTCAACCAATCAAAACGTCGGGAATCAAGTGTATCCAATTTGGAAAAAAGAAGGGAAAAACCTTACACCCTGTATACATTTATCTAAGACGATTTTTAGAATAAGTTGTCGTTATAATTGAACATCTAAATTTTCTATTAACTGTATCCGAAATTCAAAAATGGTTAAAGACTCCGAAAATTTCAAATTAATGTGTATCCATAACCCTCAAAAATTCTTGGTATTTCTATCTTTATCATGGACAAAATTTTAAAATTACATGAAAAAGGCGGCGGCATCTTTCGCATTGAATCCATGCTGAAATACTTAAGTTTTTTGCTACTTTTCATGCTGAAGATACCGACTCGGTAATTTTTTTCGCTAAAACCACTGAAGTACAAATCTGGCTAGATATAGGAACCATATAGGAATATAGGAACCTCACAGGAATTTAGCTTTTTTTATCATTTAAATAATTTAACGACCAAATACAGGCTACTATAGAGTCGCTCGAAAACGACCCTCTCACAAACGCGGGTTTTGGCGGGAACTTGACTGAAACTGGGAAGCAAGAGAATGAAGCTGGATTTTCTTTTTCGGGAATTTCAGGCCGCACCGGGACTGGCGCAATTTCTCTGGTGACCAAAGTGCCCAACCCGATAAAGGGAGCTGTAAAAATGTCAGATTTCCAATCGTTGGGAAATGACAAATACGGCCGAGTCCCGCCGATTCTGCTAGCTGGAAAAGCAGCTGACCAATTTTGCCGGGATCATGAATTTTTTGACGAGACTTGGGACATCGCGCCAAAATCCAGAAAATCTTTCCAAAAATATCGAAAAATGATATCGAACCAATCGGAGGACGAAGATGAACCAAAGGCAAAAATTGCAAAATCGACAGATACAGTAGGTGCTGTTGGTATCTTGATTGATGGAGATGAAATTCAAACAGTTTCGGGATCGAGTAGTGGGGGATTATTAATGAAACGGAATGGGAGGATAGGAAGTGCCTCCACAAATGGGGCTGGGTTTTGGGCAGATAAAGCTTCATGTTAAGGGTTATTTAATGTCACAAAGCGACTGGATATCAAACCGTGATACAGATCATTGTCTGGTATACAGTAGCACTGAGGTGATTCATTTTAAGATCGTTCGATTAAAACGATCTTTTATGCCGAACCGTGATTTAACAACGCTTTCACATGGGGAGTCGTTTTTTAATTTCAAATCATTTTGTGGATTTTTCCAGAATCCCTCGAATTTTCAACATAAAAATCGGTTCCGTGAGAAGGACTCTTAATCATTATTTAGTCATAAGCATAGTATCATACCGTATAATTTATATGGGGTATTTTGATCCAAGAATGGCACAAATAGCTTTCAAAATTTCATAAAAAAGCTGCAAAACAAATTTTCGTGAAAATGACTGACAAAATCAAACTGATGCAAAAGGAAAATCCACTTATTTTTTAAAACCATCAAAAAGATTTCGGATCTTTGTTACTTTATGGAGATAATACGTGACTTTTACACCATGTACCGTCTGTCTGATGTCACATGTCAAGGGTATACACATCTCTGTGGTAGAGATCGATGGAGTTTCCAAAATAAGGAAACTCGAGAAAGTTTTGGAAAATCGTTCAAAATCCGCAAACAAAAATTGAACTTAAAATTGTTTAGCAATGACTCCCATGTAAAAGCGTTGAAGATCCAAATGAAGAAATAAAATTTGGGAATCTTCCTCTCCACGTTCAGGGCATGAAAAATATTTTCAATCCTACAAGACTTAAATAATTTTCCTCTTAAAAAAAAATATTTTCTGTATAACAAGAAGTTTAGAGTTTAGTTACTTACGGAATATTATCTTCAGTAATCACAACTATGGTATAACAATAGATATTATATCAAAGACAAGGGACAGAAAATAATTAATACTCATTGCTTGAAATAATTGCTACGGCGGTGGGTGACGTTCGGCGAAAAATAGAAATGCAAATTATATTGTGCCGCGTCTTTTTCAAAACCCGATTAAAGTTTTTTGTTTGATCAAATTAAGCCCAAAGGCTGTTGTTATCTTTTTAAAAAAAAAAATTATCAACCGGATCTCGTCCTCCTCAAAGTGAAAAATTAAAAAAAGATAAAAAAAAAGCACAAAAAAAAAAAATAAAAAACTTTTTTTTTTTAAAAAAAACTGCACACATTTTTTTTTTTGTGCTCGTTCGGAATTTTTTTTTTTTTTTTGTNTTTTTTTGTTAGATAACAAACGAACTGCAAACTTCTTCTTTCTCTAATACATTTCCCATTAATCTAGCCATGAGGCAGTTACGCTTTAGGATGACGGGAAACAACTCGTAAATTTATTTTTCAAAATGTCCCTAATATTAGTTCGTTTTTCCTCGATAATAGCCTAATAACGTTCGACATGTTTCACCATTCGGACAACTTTTCTAGAGATTGTAAAACCTACTACATATCTTAAATTCCGGAAGAGAAGACTATAATAGAAAAGAGGGATGCCGCGCGCTTTGAAAACGCGGAGGGGATTAAGTTAAGTGTTTTTGCGAAAACTCAAATTGCGTTACGATTTTGCTCAAGGTTAATATTAATGTTATTTGAGGCACAATATATATTATTTGAAAATAGTATTTTTACAACGTTTCTAATTGATTATTCAGCTTCGGGTAATGATTCATTGTAAAATTATTGTTGTAAAAACATTAGTTTTAAATAGCTGACATTAAGGGGGTAACCGACGGAGGCTGTATCTCGAGACTCATAAGTGATAGGAAGCTAATTTTAGTTGCATTGTCATTTTCGTGGCTGGTTTGCTTCCAGAAATATAAAAAAAAAATTTTCGATGTCAAAAATTTTTTCAAAATTTTCTATATTTTCAAAGTTTTATTTTCCTTAACCGCACTGTATCTTTTGAAGTAATAACTTTTTTGCTCTAATTTTTGTTGCATTAGATCACTGTGAATTAGATCTTGATAATGGCAATAAAAAAATTTTAAATTTCGAAAAAAAAAATTCCAAATATTTTCTTAGATCCAGAAATTTGGGGTAACCGACGGAGGCTGTTTCTCGAGACTCAGAAGTGATAGAAAGCTGATTTTAGCTGCATTCTTATTTTTGTTAACGGTTTGCTTATAAAAACCTAAAAAAAGATGAATTTCGATAAAAA
>SCLH01000255.1:372264-407166 GCA_004367855.1 Oikopleura vanhoeffeni | reverse complement strand
TTTTCATTTTGTGGAAATTAGCTTTTTTGGCCAATGAAATGCTCGGAGTATTTTGGAGACAGCCAATCACAGAGCGTTATGCAACTGAGAACCCCTTTTCCACTTATCAAAACTTTTATCTTGCTTTAACTTTAAGGGGTACAGTTCACTATGAAAATTTTTCTGTCAATTTTAGACTAGACTAATTCGGCCAGAAAAATCATAATGGTGGTAGTCTTGCATTCCACAGACGTCTAGTTCGCCGACTAGGAGACTTGAAAGAGCGAAAATGAGCCATTTTTGAGCGAAATTCGAGACCATTTTTCTCGGTTTCCAGACATCCGAGTTTAAATTTTATATCATTCATACGATGATCTTATGTGGAAATTTAATCCCGCCGAGCCGTTTTCGATACAAATTTAAATTAAGGGGGTAGCAGTCGTAATGTTACCAGGGCACTTTGATGCCTAGAAACATTGCGATCGCTACCCCCTTAATTTACATTTGTATCGAAAACGGCTCGGCCGGATTAAAGTCCCACATAATTTCATCTTATAAATAGAATAAAATTGGAAGCCAGATGTGTGGTTACCAAGAAAAATGGTCTTTAATTTCGCCCAAAAAATGGCTCAATTCCGGTCTTTGAATTGTCCTTGTTGCCGAACTAGACGTCTGTGGAATGCGAGACTACCACCATTGTGATTTTTTTGGCCGAATTATTCTAGTCTAAAATTATCAGAAAAATTTTCATAGTGAACTGTACCCCCTTATAACGGCATAAGCAATAGACTCGCCAATAGTTGTACAAGTCTGTTTATTATTATTTTTAATTAAAATCTCTTTCAATTCTGATCGCTTTCTCAGCTTTTGCTAAACATGTTTTATTCGTTTGTCATGGCGATTTCAAACTGTTTAGAAAAGAAGAATTTGGAGGTGATAAAACTTATGCTGAATTTGCTGAGCTCGAAAAAGATTTTGCTGAAAAATTAGTGCACCCTGGTGATTTGAAAAACAGTGTTGGATCTGCTATCGATAGGCTTTTAGCTCCTATTATCTCAAAATTCTCAAGTCCTGAATTGCAAGAATTAACAGAAAATGCGTATCCAACAAAGAAGGCAGCAGTAGTTAATAAAAAAGGTATTGAACCCTGTTATTTAAACAAAAATTAATGTCCGAAAGTTTTTGAGAAGAATTTTAAATATAACACCACTGGCATGATATAAAGAATATGGATACCAATCAGATTTTTTTAATATCACACATTGTGATTCACACTGGAAAGTGCTTCAAAATCCTCGAAAAGTATCTTAATTTTTGGCCAAAAATTTGGCTCCGAATGAGGTCCATAAATGAGAATTTTTTGTGCTAATTTCGTAAAAAGACTATCTACGAGAAATCGACCTTTGTTTTGCAAAAATGTTCTCTGTACTACAGAGTCTGTAGATCTGAAAAATTGAGATTGCATTATTTTTTTTAAATGCCGCAAAATCGTAACATCCGGAAAAAAAATTAAGTTCCGTGAAAATAATAATAAAAATTAAGAGAAGAAAAAGCATAATATTCGCCCGGAGGGCATCGAGCCCCGAGCGCCAAAAGAAAAGAAACCTCAAGAACCAGTAGTCGAACTCCCAGTTGATATTTCCCGTCTTTACATGAAAGTTGGAAAAATCACAAAATGCGAAAAGCATCCTGACGCCGATGCTCTTTATTTAGAAGAAATTGAATGTGGAGAGGAGAAACCAAGACAAGTAATTTCCGGTTTGGTAAAACATATACCAGTGGAAGAAATGCAAAATCGAATGGTTGTCCTTTTATGCAATTTGAAACCGGCGAAAATGCGAGGAGTTTTATCGGAGGCTATGGTTATGTGTGCCTCAACTCCCGATAAGGTAAAACTAGGAACTACATGTATGTTATATTTTTAAAGTTTGGGGAAGGTTCACCATAGAAAAAGTAAAGGTAGTCTGATAATCGAGCCCAGGTGAAACAGTTGCGTTACCGATACGCTTTAAAGTTAAGGGGGTGGTGCAAGCAAATTACATATTTTTGAATCGGCTCTCCTGAACAAACTGAGAATGGGAAGATGGGAAAAGGTTATTTTGCGATGATTTCGAGAAAAAGTTTAGTGGGTCATTCCAAGAAAACCAAAAAATTTCGATCGGCACAATGAGCCTACAGGGCTGTGTACAGGCACTAGAAAGTGCCAAATCAATTCTTAAAAAGTTATGTTTGGCTCGCTATTAACTGTTCTGCATGAAATGAACTCGAAATTGAATTTTTTGGTCATTTTCCAAAAAAAAGTGCTTCAATTTTTTCGAATTAGGCTCAAAGAAAGCCAGTGAAACACAGCGAGAAAGTTGGCTACGTCAAGACGATATTTTGATTGAGCACTTTTTTTTTCGAAAATGACAAAATTTCATATTCGAGTTTCAGCTGGAAATTTCCAATCGACGCTTGAAGTCTTAAGATAATGAAATGAAGATTATTGAAAAAAATAGAAGATCGGTTAATAGAGGCGGGGTTTTTTTCAGCGCAATGGGCAATCGGAGCAAATGTTCTCGAAAACGGTACATACGATTCCAAAAATTCCAATTGTATCCAGAGGCAATTGTTGATACAGAGTCCTCGGCTATGTCTCTTACACAGATCGACCGACCGTTTAACGTATCACGAAACACCGGTTAATTTCAGTTTATCGAGAACTGATCATGGTAGTACCTCCAAAAGGTGGTTATATGGATAAATTTTCAAGAGAAATTTTTTGGCAATATTTATTTTGGCACGTGACACCACCTGGTGTAGTAAAGAGCACTTTTTTTATTGAGACACGGAATGTTATGTAGACCTGAAATATACTACTGGTTTAACTTTTTCAAGAGAATTTTTTGGCAATCTATGTTGACACGTGACACACCTAGTAGTAGTAAGAGCACTTTTTATTGAGACACTGGAATGTTATGTGGACCAAGATCGGCAGAGTTTGCTCTGCTCTACTTTTTTTAAGGCCGAGCTGACTTTTTAAAATATCACGTAGAGCAGAGCAAACCTTTTGAAACATCGGGTAGAGGCAGAGCACGTTTTGAAACATCAGGTAGAGCAGAGCAACTTTTTGGAATCAATTTAAGAGAGAGCAGACTCAAAATAAAACAAAACTCTACTGGATTGCGTTTAATTGGTCGTTTTCGATTGAGATTCAGGGGGTGCCCAAAATTGCCGAAAATTTTGTTTCAAAACCACTCCTGGAGGTCCTGAACAATTTTTTTCCACGTAAGGTTGTGCCGTACTGATCCTACATTTTATTGAAACACGGCGGGTAGTGGCGGGAGTAATAAAATTTTTTTTGAAGCCGATAAGGGAGATATATATTTTAATTTTGTGAAATATGAGGCCCCAAATCCGCCGAAGGCCGATAAAGGGGTGAATTATATTTTGAATTTAATTTTGACGAAAAAATGAGCCCCAATCGGCCGAAGGCCGATAAGAGGGGAATTATATTTAATTTTTTTTGAAAAATGACCCCAAATCAGCCGAAAGCTTTTTTTTGAAATTTGTTCGGAGTCTCTTGGGGGACATGTCAACTTTATTTTTAATTTGACACAAATTAGAAAACAAAAAATGGACAAATGTTTCAAAATAATTTTTTTCGTAATTTCAAACATTTTAAGGATTTTGGGTGTTATTTTAACTCGGTAGCGTCAAAGAAAACAATTAGCGCACTTTCAATTTAATCATAAATAATCAATAAATTTTTTGTTTACGTTTTTGGCCGCCAAAGCAAATTCGATGAAGCGTTTTTGCATTATGTGTGAGGCTCTCTGGACCTGACACAAAAATAATGAAAATGGTGTACATTGAAGGAGATAATTCATTCTGAGTGTTTTTTTAGGAAACTTAGGAAATTTTTCGAAAAGTTGGCAAATACGGTGAATGAGCAACTAAGATTTTAGTTGGCGTTTTTTTCCATTCGATGACTGAATTTCTTAGCGGTCCAATAACTGACGATTTTGGCCGTTTCATGATTTTTGGCTTAAGGATGTAGGCACGATAATTGGGCTCTTTTTACACATTTCAAGTGAGTTTCTGAGGAACCTGGATTCGAATAATTATTTTTTTTCCAAATACTTAGTACAACTCTTAAGGAAGGTGTCAGCACTATTCAGAGCATCTGATACCTAACCTACGCTCAGAAATGGTTTTTAGTAGGCGGCCCTAAAAGCACTAAAAAGCCTACCTCCTCATTCATCTCTCATCTTTTATTGATATTGCAATTAGAATGTAGATATAATACTCTCACCAAATGTAGCCTTTATCAAATTTGCCTCTAGTGGTCAAAACAGCTTATTTGAGGAGCCTACTCCTCCTTGAAATATTTAGATTTTTTTTAATTTGTGCTTCGAATCACCGCAAAGGCTGATAAGGTTCAAATGTAGCCTTTTTTCGATTTTTTTCTCCAAGTCTCAGGAACGACTTGTGATTTCTAGTTTTGTTGAAATTCTGAACTATAATTTTCTAAACCTACTTTTTTTGAAAAAAATTCAAAATTTAGAAAAATCCTACGCTTTAAAAACTCAGTGGAATTCTCTACAAAATAGGGTAATCAAAAAAGTTTTCTGAGAAATATACGAATTTCACTTTTTTTGAAAAAAATCTCAAACTTACTTTTTTTTGAAAAAATCAAAATTCAGAAAAATCTTAGGCTTTAAAAAACTCATGGAAAATTCCTCTACAAAATGGGGCAATCAAAAAGTTTTCTTAGAAATCTCAATTATCGTGCCCCACATCCTTAAATCTATCTCCTC
This sequence comes from Oikopleura vanhoeffeni, assembly GCA_004367855.1. Lineage (NCBI taxonomy): Eukaryota > Metazoa > Chordata > Appendicularia > Copelata > Oikopleuridae > Oikopleura > Oikopleura vanhoeffeni. The sequence continues at coordinate 402,388 of SCLH01000255.1, read as the reverse complement.
CGAGGTTTAGTTTCAAAATTTGGCCAAATTTTTTTAAATTACACCTTGTGGAATTTTGAAGGTTGTATTTGCTTTTTCCCATATTCCATCCAGACTTGAAAAATTGTTTTTTGGTCATTTTCGAAAAATCCGAAAAAACGTGCTTCGATTTTCTAAAGTAGGCTCAAAAGAAAGCCAGTGAAACACTGATGAGAAAGTTGGCTTACGTCAAGTCGATATCTTGGAGTTTTAGTGTCAAATTCGACAACGTATATTTTTTTAACTTCATCTTTTAAAAAATACTTAGAAAAAATCGAAAAATTACATCAAATATAATATCTCTTTTTATCGCCCTTCGCCGATATGGGCCATTTTCACAAAATTAGATATTTTTCAGTAGATGCTGAAATCGAGGCTCGATCACAAACATTCTAGTGTCTTAATAAAAAAGTGCTCTTTACTACCCAGGTGGTGTCACGTGTCAAAATAAATTTGGCAAGAAATTTCTTTGAAAAGTTAACCAGGTTAGTATATTTTCAGGTCTATATAAACATTCTAGTCTCAATAGAAAGTGCTCTTTACTACACCAGGTGGTTCACGTGTCAAATAAATATTGCCAAAAAATTCTCTTGAAAAGTTAACCAGGTTAGTATATTTCCAGGTCTACATAACATCCAGTGTCTAAATAAAAAAGTGCTCTTTTACTACACTAGGTGGTGTCACGTGTCAAAATAATATTGCCAAAAAATTTCTTGAAAAGTTAACCAGGTTAGTAATATTTCAGGTCTACATAACATTCCAGTGTCTCAATAAAAAAGTGCCTTTACTACACCAGTGGTGTCACGTGTCAAATAATATTGCCAAAAAAATTTCTCTTGAAATTTACCCATACAACACCTTTTGGAGGGTATACCATGACAGTTCTCGATAAACTGAAATTTACCGTGTTTTCGATGATTACCGGTTAACCGTCGGTCGATCTGTAAAGCATAGCCGAGACTCTGTATCAACCAATGCTCTTGGATACAATTGGGATTTTTGGAATCGTATGTACCGTTTTCGAGAACATTCGCTCGATTGCCCATTGCGCTGAAAAAAACCCCGCCAGCGAAGCCACATAACTTTTTAAAATTGATTTTTGGTACTTTTCTAGTGCCCGTAGAGTCGTTGTGCGGTTGAATTTTTGTTTTTTGTTTTCTCAGAGTGACAATGAACTCTTTTCTCGCGATCTATCGGAAATGAACTTTTCGCATTATTAGTTTGTTCAGGAGAGCCGATTCAAAAATATCTAATTTGCTTCAACCATCCCCCTTAGCCTAATTACTGACAAAATGTCGAATAAATAATAGGAAACTGCTTCTCTAAATTCCAAATGTTCTAAACTGTCTGAAGGGAGTTCTTCATTTTAAAATCAAATATGGCTGTTTCGTTTGTATTAACTATGACACCCATTCGAGGTGTCATATTATAATCTATGACAAATTCGAAGAAGTAATTAAAAATATCAATTTGATAAATTCACATCCCTACGATAATATATAAACCTTTAATAGAGGGTCAAAATCACGTTTTTACAGGAACCGAAGGTCTATTCGAATATAATTCAACAAATGTCGTAGTTTATTAGCAAACCTCTATGCTGGTACCCCCGTAGTGATTCTGTCATGCGTGACCAGACGTTTAATCGAGCATATAGCCGAACATTACAACATTTTTCTTCATGTCATAATAAAATTCAAATAATTCTCTAGTCCCTATAAAACAATTTGTAAAAAAAATTAACAAAAAAGGCAATCAAATGTGAATAAGAAAATTAAAAAACTCCTCTCCTTTTCCAGGCACGACTTTCACAAACAAAATGCATAAGTAATAGGAATTTAGACTTAATGAACATTTAAAATTTTGGAGTATTAAACGGCGGCACCAATTTGGGTGTTGAATCTGGCAAAAATAATTTAATGTTTTTATTAAATTTTTACAAAATCAGCTTTCTTAAAAATAAAAAAAGAACTATTTTTGATGACAAAGTCAAGCCCAAGTTCATCTTTTAAGAGGCTTGTGAGTACCCTCGAAAAGAATCGGAGAGGGTCGCTTTTTTAATGAAATTACAGCAACTATGAGTCAATTATGTACGAACGGTCCCAGTAAAGAGGAAAAAAGGTGGTCATTGTTTAGATTCACAGGGGAATTGTTTGCTCTCGGGGTCTTTCAGTACATAAGCCTGCGTACTCATTCATCCCGCGCACAACGTCGACCATGCGTCCGATTATTTTGAGCACACACACACTACGATGAACTTGAAATTACGGTAATTTGATATACGGTAACACAAGTATACGGTATTTTGAAAAAGTACTACAAATTAACAATAAAAAAAATTTGGAGATGAACGTTCAAACTTTTTAAGACTTTTTTCCTCATTACACCAAAGTCCCGAATAAAATCACGTGACGAAATAATTTAAAATAGGTTTGGAATATGTCATTTAAATAAAACCTTAATTTCTTTGAAAAATAAGATCACGTGAGCATTTTTGGGAAATGCCGTTATGTTCAAAATTCTTAGATAAGGGAGTACTGGTCGCATTTTAGAGACTGACTGAAATGTTCTGTAGAATTAATCTTTTTAAAATGTTTATTTCTGAAAATATTGGACAAAAGAATAAGTTGATAAGAAGTCTTTTTATTTCCAATTGTCATGAAAAAAGGTAATTTATCGCTATGGATTTGGAGAAAACATATTTCTTTCATTTTCAAATTTTGGAAATTCAGAAGAATTTGACTCGGCTGCTTTCCAAAAAAAACGAAAATACAAAAATGCAAATTGTGGAACTTGGTGCCTGCCCGTATCCTTCATACCAGTTTTTAGTTTTCTGCCGTCATAATCCAGGATGATAGCATTTTCCCCGGAGGCACTCAAAATAAAGGCCAAAGAACAGTTTTTTGCTTCATTTAAGCGCGAATGAAATTTTACGAGTAAATCGAACCTTGGTGTTCTCGCCCACCGCTCCTCTGTGATCAATAAAGATATTCTCTATCTTTGAAACTTCTTTTGAAACTTTTTTCGAAATTTTGAAATCCAGACTTTCGTTTGGAGAGGGATATGAAGGTACTATAAATAGTTTGAAACTCGAAAAGCTTACTCCTCCTACAATTTACATTATTTTGTTATTTTTTGAGCCCAAGTTCTGGAAAACAATATCAACAATATTCCGCAGAGTCCTTTTTCAAAATTTGCTCTTAAGAAAAAAAATGCGAAAAGACCCGGAAAAACTAAATCTCAACGAAAATTCGGTCGAAAGAAACAAATTGTCTGGCAGAACCGCAAAATTTGGAAAAAAGGGCTCTAGATTATTGTTGATTGCTTCTACCGAAACTTTACTCAAAAAAATGAGAAAAAAAATCAATAGTAATTGTAGAGGAGTAAGCTTTTTTAGTGTTCTTTTTGGGGAGGCTTATTAAGGGTTAGTGCCGTGGCGCGAGGTTGAATTGGTATTCATATTTACAATAAAGTGTTTGAAATTATTTTCGACACCTTGTTCTTCACGTTCAGAAAGTTTTATAATCACCACCTTTTACCAGTTCATCAAGAAACCATTGATAAAAACTTCAAAAAACAGCTTAATCAGCGACACCCTGCCTTAAGTGTTATCGGCCTCAAAAATTCGGCCGAAATTTTGAGTACTATTGTGTACTTTGAACCAAAACCTATTTCTTAAATTTGAAGGTCAAGTGATTCGGTTTTGGACTTTGGTGTAATGGAAAAAAATTCTTAAAAACTATCTAAAGAAACTCTTCACTTTTCAAAAAAATTGATTTAAGCTAATTTTTGAAAAAAAACAGTACTCCTTTTTGCAACCTTATTCTTGAATATACGGTCACGTGCTCAATTTTTGGGCTTTGGTGTAATGAAAAAAAATTTTCTGATTACGATGAAAGGTTTTTTTTGGTGATTCCACATTTTGCAAAAAAATAAGTACTGTAAATACAGTAGAAATTTTGACCAAAAAAAACCCCCAACGTCCAATTATTCAAATAGTCGATTGAATCACTTTGTAAATGTGTTCATAAATGATAAGTGTCCCTGAATTGTGCGAATTAAAGGGCATCTGGTCACGCATGACCAGAAAGTCACTTCGGGAGTTAACATCGTTCATTTTTTTATTGATTGGTTAAAAACAGTTTTAATTTGTTTAATTACTTTCAATTAGTATTTTTAAAAAGTATATTTTTAGGTTGAAATTTTGGCCCGCCAGAAGGAGCCCTTCCAGAGATTTGTTCACGGTTCATGATTTGGCAGGTAATATTTAAAATATCTCGTCGTTCTCAAATGGAGCCGATGTAAAACTGGTGGGCGTGTTTTCTAAAAAAAAAGTTAGCTTTAATTAATATAAATCTAACGAAAAATTAAGTAACCCCTGACGCAGTTAATTAAACCAACAGTAAAAAGGCCGTTAGTGTATCGAACAATTACTCCAGAACCTAAAAAACAAATGGATCCTGTCAAGCTACTTACAAGGTAAAATCCGTCAGTGAAACATCCATTAACGGATGTAAACTGAAACATTTAAAGTAAAAAATAGAAAACTATAGTACAAAATTTTCAAACACAAAAGCAAATAGGGGATTTAGCCCAGTAAACCAATTAATAAAGGGTTCGATTTTTTAAGATCCTTATTAACGGTATCTAGCTGTACAGTGGCACGTGATCTTTTTGAATCGTGGGCTCCTATCCTAATTACCACCTCGTGAACCCGGGGCGTTCTGTCGAGGAAGGGGGAGTACGGAGCCGATATACAGCACACAAATATTCACATAAATTCTGCAACTCTCGCCCGTGGATCAATATTAAGCAGCGTTTTTTCGTATTTTTAAAATGGATTATTGAAATTTAATGGAAACATAGTCACGTGATCAGAATTTTTTTAAGAATGTAATGAAATTATCAAAAATTAAATATGACACCAAAAAGGGGTCATATTATACGTTTTTGTAGCTTTAAACTTCAAGTTCAATCAATGAAATGCGAATGAGGCTGTCATGGGCTAAAATTTACTAAAAAACTTACGATCCTTTAAAAAATAGAAGCAGTTGTTTATTTTGCCTTGCTTGTGTTATTTATTCTCTAAATTCAGTAAAAATATTTTGTCAATGGTTTTATTTGCCTACAACAATAATTTAATTTTTAAATAAAAAAATTAAGGGTGCTGGTTTGGGAAAGTAAAAGGCAAAGACCTGTCGTCGCCTCATCTTTGAAATGAAGTTCAAATTAAATAAACTTAAATTTTTGAAGATGGGAGAATGCAAATATTGGTGGAAAACCGGAGACAATATTTTTTTGTGCTTGTTTTGCTTATTTAATATTTATATCCGGTTATCAAAAATGTAATATTTTCTGTTTTAGGTAATAAATTCCGAAATAAAAAATATGATTGTGGGTCAGAATTTGAATCATTGCATTGAAGCTTAAGCGCAGTATCAGAATAGTAAAGTTTTATGACCAGCAGTGATAATAATATCTACGTGCTTGCTGAGCCTTATGCCACTTTTAAGAGTTGGGTACTTGTTTGTTATTTTTTGTTGCATACAATAAACAGGAAATTACCCAAATCATTAAAAGTGGCATAAAAGCCAAGGAAAGTACCGTAATAGATATGCCAATATATATTTCAAGTGTGTCATAATACATATAGTTATATATATACAGATATGATATTGGATTACCGATCCCTCAGAGTACATTTCATTCTGAGCATTGATGGTTTAATCTGACCAATGAAATCGGCTATTCTGCAATCCAGGGTTTTGATTGGGTGGTAAATATCTTGCGTTGTTTGTAATCATGTCAAATATTCAGGCTGCTGTACTCTGAGGTTGTAATCCATAATACTTAAAATCATAGCAAAATATTTCAAACATCATTTTGCCTAGGGAGCAATCTGAAGCCTACTTTACAGAACCATGAGGCCAGATATAAACTGCCAAAGGATTTCAAAATGTTTGCTATTTTAAAAAAATAGACTTTATTTTTGGGCTGGGTTAATGTTTTTCTCCCGTTATGACGTTATAAAATAAAAATATATTCAGAAAAAATAAGCTACCTTACAAGTTCACTGTCTACGCCTTGTACGTCAAATGACCGAAATGTTTTCAAAAACTAGATTTTTTCAAATGATAGATTTTTTTTGATCGTAGGTAAGTGATCATACAAAATGAAGTTTAGGTAACTAAAAGCAATGCTCAAAATTCAGCCGAAAAAACCATTTTGTGGCTGAGTTACGCAAATGAATATTCACCAATATATGAAACTGTACATATATTTTCACCTCTGTACCCTACCTACTAAATAACAGAAAAATATAATTCGAAAATGTTCAAAAAACCCGCGTACAGTAAGGTGTAAATATTGAAAGATATTTTTCCCAGGGCTTCCAGTCGCTCCTCTATATCGAAAATCTAATGCGCTAGGTGGCTTTTTATCAAGGCGTTCATAACTTGATCCAGTTTCCAATCACATCACTCGATTGTCGACTTAAATTTCAAGATCCGCGATTTCTTAGTCACTTTCTCATAAGTATGACGGCCCTGAACCTAAAAAAGGCCCACCTAGGCATGAATTTTCGATAATATAAATAGAACTTTTTAAGGGGTGGCAATAAAGTCTGAAGATTGTACATTTTTAGAGCGATTATATTAATGAAAAAAAAAAAGTTAAAAATTTATTTTTTTATATTTTCATCTTCAATAAAGTGTTCATTCTGCAAACTTTTCTATTTTAATTTCTTAACATAACTGAGTATCTGTAGAAATATAAAAAACACTTTTCATTGGAATTCCATTTCCAACTAAACCCCGATGTAAGAATCCTGTTTTTGAGACGATATTATACAAACTTCAGCATGTTCGGTGTATCCGCAAAAAAAGTAGCTAGGTAGTTTTTTTTTAAAAGAGTACACGCCTTCTGCAATGACGATTACGGAAAACGCGTAAAATGCAATCGAGAAACGGTTTTTTTGCATCACTGGCCAATAAAAAGCTTCAATGTTGAAATTTCATGAAGTTGATTTGAAATCCGTTCACGGATATAAACGAAAAGTAATTTCTTGGTAGGTTCGAATCTCGGTGGGCCCATATTTTTTTTCTTAAAATCAGGCCGGAAAGTTTGAAATTTCTATGCTTTCGTTCTTATATCACGATTAATCTACACATTAACTGCTTTGAACTAAATTTTGATGAATTCCGGAAGAAAAAACGAGATTCGATTTTTTTTTCTCAAATTTAATACGAAAATGCCTAATAAATAGATCTCCGGTTACGGTGAACCGTTGTCCGGATAAAATTAAAAAATTTCTCCATTGAGCTTTTAAGTTGGGCAGTTGAATGCAAAAACCGTTTCTCGATTGCATTTACGGTTTTCCCGTAATCGTCATGAGAAGGGTGTACTCCTTTAAAAAAAAACTAGCCTTAGGTAGTTTTAATAAAAGGAGGCATTATAAACATTATATCACTGACTATAAGACACGACAAAGCATAGACATTCAACTTTCGCGGCTAATTTTTAAGAAAAAAAATTTCTGGGCCCACCGAGATTCGAACCTACAAAAAATTACTTCCGTTTAATATCCGAGTGAAGCCGATCTCAAATCAACTTGATAAAATTTCTCATATTGAGTTTTTTTTAGTTGAAAGTTGAATTGCAAAACCAAGCAATTTCCTCGATATCACTATGGTGTTTCCGTAATAGTCATGGAGAAAGGGTGGCCTCCTTTAAAAAAAACTACCTTAACAAATTCTGCACATCAAAAATTTCTGATATATGAAAGTTTTTTTCATGAAAAATGGCCTAAATAGAGAAAAACAGCTTTTTTGGAAATAAAAAATACCTTCAATTGCGTTTTAATGTTAAAAAATGTCCTGATCAAAAGAAATGAACGCCTATTAACACAGACATTTTTTATGAGGAATCTTTTGCAAGGCATAAAGTATAAAAATTGCGTGCCGAATGGCACAACGGCGTTGTATAAAAAAAAAACCAAGTGTTGTAAAGTGCATCAAGTAGTTTTAAAAATGCACAATCGCGCGACCCTTCGCATCAGTTGTCATACGAACAACTTATAGGATACTAGGAAAATTTAATCTGTAATGTCTGTCTGACTTTATGAAGAATTCAAAAAACGCACTTTATAAATACTTGGACTTGATTTGCGGAAAGTTTTTCATAATATTTTCTAAAAGTCGCAAAAAAAAAATTTATGATTTTTTTCAAACAGCGGCTAAGAAAAATGGAGATCTTGATGAAAAGTTAAAAGGGCTATTTGTTTTGTTTTTACCCACAGACTTCAAATAAAAAGAAATAAAAAAAATTTGGACAAAATGCGGAAAATTTCTTAATGTTTTGAAAAATTTTGACGATTCAAAGATGAAAACTCGGACCGCAAATCCTTTCTGAAATAGATAAAAATAATTTAATCAAGCTGAAACATATTTATAACGGTTAAAGCTAACTATATATAACTTAATTTAATATTAAATTATTAATAGCAACCAAAATATAACTACTATTTATTAAAATAATTTATTAAACTAGTTTCGGTTATTACGATCATCGCAGAATGCAGCAGAAATACAAAAAACCGTTTAACAAAAACTTTCGCAGAGTAATTTCGCAAAATAAATAACAACGGGCTGAAAGTATTTTGCGATTACTCGGCGAAAGTTTTGTTATAACGTTTTTTTGTATTCTGTGCATTCTGATGATCGTAATAAGACCTAAACTATCAAATAAATTATTTATTTATGAAATAGTATTATTGATATCTCGAACAAAACATATAAAGAAAATATATCCCGACTTATTATTTTCGTAAGTTATATTTGACTCAGTCTTCCGAGTTTATGGCACCCCCTTTAAAGGTCTTTACTGAATGAAAAAGTAAAATTGTTTTGTTCGTAATTAATTTTTAGTTTATGCAGCAAACAAAGAGACGTTTTAAAGCGAAGTCCATTTTGGAATTATGAACAAATTACGAACTCCTAAACGTAGAAGAATTCACAAAACAGTTTTTTCAAGGCGTCTCTTCGCATCAAGGCCACAATATTTGCAAATACTTCAAAGTCATTTTAATCCATTAATCAATCACAGGATAAAGCTCCCGGAGTTGGGCAGTTACAAAAATTCGTTGATAAAAAAATACCGGCAACTTTAGCTTTTTTTTAGCCTCACCCCACCTTTCCCCCAATTTTATTGTTTTTGCTCAACGGTTTACTGTAACCGGGTAATTTATTATAAAGGCAATTTCGGTAAAAAATGGAAGAAAGAAAATCAAACTATTTTTTTCATATATTTTAATTTAAACTACGTTGCGCGTAGTATCTTTCAGGTTTAAGAAAATAAAAAGAGTAAGTCTCAAGACCTCACAGATTTGAAATCAGAGTTGCAAAACTATTTTTTTCTTCTCAGAAATGGATCTAAAATACAGTATGTCAACGTTTTTGCTTCCGTTTTTCCCAAATTTGCATAATTTTCTATCCGCCAATCAGAACGCTCAAATTTGTTCAAGCAGATAAAAATTTTTCATTGGCGGATAGAAAGTTAATGCACCACACGACAAAAAACGCGCCAGCAAAAACGTGGCATAGCTGGGTAATATAATTTCTATACTAAAGTACTAAATACATAGACAGTGGAAATATAAAGCATAAAACAATAAGAAATATCAGTTTCCGAACTGATTTCAAGAAAAACCATATGGCCATATAATATGGGCGCTCACGAGATTCGAAACTCGAAAAAATGACATTCCGTTTATATCCGGTGGACCGGATGTCAAATCAAATTAAAGAATATATTTTTCCAATGAGCTTTTTTAGTCGCTGTTGCATACAAAAACCGCGTTTCTCGATCCTCACTATAGCTTTCCGTTATATCCATGAAAAGGGTGGCACGCTTGATCCCAAAACTACTCCAATAAGTGATTAAAAAAAGAACAAATTTTAAACGATCTGAAATAAATCAGTTAAATTCAATGTGGTACTCACGCCGAAATTTTTCCCAAAGGCCCAAAAATTCCATAGCTCTATAGCGTAGTCGCTGCATGAAATCACGTCAGACATACCAACAAGTCATATGTTTCGGCCTAATTAATCAGTAAATCTTAAAAGACATTTTTGTGACAATCGTCCCTTAGATCACTCAGCTGTAATAACACAGTAATTTTTGTAACATTTATTGAACGAAAAATGTTCTTTTTGGTTCTATTAAGATTTTACTCAATTTCTTTGTCAATTGTTCGTACGCGTTGGTTGGGATATTGTGGCGACGGTCGCAGTTGGCTATTCTCAATTTAGATAAACGGTCTTGTAGACATATGTGTTGATGACAATACCGGGCTCTGAAACAATTGAATTATTCTAACTCACTGGTGTATAAATATAAACAGTAAGATAAAAAGTGTGAATAAGGTACACACGAAGTCGAATTTTTTTTCAAAATGATAGAAATTTTTTTTGGACCTTGGATCCTAATCGATATCAATCAAGAAATAATAGAAGCAACTTATGGAAAACATAAGAATAATATGTTATTTTATTAAAATTTTTGAACTGGTTTAAAAATGCCAAAACCCAAAATGAGATAGAGTAAAAGATAAAAAAGTTAGTTTTAAAAATTTGTTTTTTTTGTTTTTTTTTTTAATAGAAACTTTAACAGTGCTTGCATGTCACAATAAGGGCAGGAATGGCAAAAAAAATTCCTGGAAAAAATAAATTTATATGTTTATTAGGAATTTATAGAGAATAAATAAACTTTGGGAAATAAATGTGTTTTTAAACGTCCACTTGCAACCCTGTCAAAATAAACGTTTTTGGGAATTGCTATCATAAAAGCTTGAAATTTTCTTAATTTGTGTTGGTAAAAAATCTAAAAATTTCAAGGTAAAGACCGCATTTTAAAAATGGTTTTTAATTTTTGACAGGGTTGCAAGGAGTTGAAAAAATTTTAAGTTCAGAAGTATTATTTTTTTATATATCTACAATAAACAATATAAATTCATTTTGTTTGGGCAGAAAAGTTTTGCCATTCTTTACTAAGCTACAAGTATAATTTTTAAATTTGATTGGCTCACATTATAAATAGATTTTTTTTTAATAAATAAGAATTTCGGCAGCCTTTGGAGATTTGAAGAAATCGTGTATAGTTTTACATGCCCTCTTCTGGATCCTGAATGAATTGTCAAATTATTTATTAAAATTTTGGACCTGGCAATTTGTTTTATATTGTAATTAATTTTTAGAATGTTACGATTGAAATAGAATGTTTATATAAACTCCGCTAATTCGAAATTGACAGACGATACAAAATCAGTACAAAATTGCGGTTGGAAGATACTCAGATTCTGATAAAATCGAAGCAAATTTCCACAATCGCAAATGGAAATTCGCTTCCAGTAAATTCACAGACGTTTTTAAAGAGTGTGTGGAAGCCATTAAGAATAATTTTCAATTCCGTGCAAAAGAAAAAAAATCTTTTTTATTCTAGTGAAACATAATTTGGACTAGAACAAGAATTATTGTTTCAATTAGATTAAAATTTTTTTTGGGAAAAAAATAATGCTCTTAATTGCAAATTATCGAAAAAAACAAAACATTTAAATAAATTATAGAAATTGATGCCATTTACGACGTTTTCAGATTTATTCTATTCTCAAGTAATAATTGTACAGATAAAAAAACTGAATACTAATTTAAATAAACGTTTAGCATTTTGCCACCCCTTGTTAGTTTTATTAGATGATCAGAATTGACAGTATCATACCTACGTCTACATTTCAAGATAATTATCTGGAATTATAGGCAACAGAGTGTCTGAAAATGTAAATAGGAACTAGAAATCTAAAAATTTTAATTCGATGAATATGAGGTCGATTTCAAATGAAATGAGATGAATCTGCCATTTATTCTCCCAAAATCTATAAATATGGCGCTAAATTAACAACTTCTTGATGGTAAGTTACATTATGAATATATATATCGATAGGGTGTTGCCAGCGGGCAAAATTCAAGTACAGTCCTAACCCCTTGAAATGCAAAAAAAATACAAAAAAAGTAGGCATTTCAAGGGGGCAAAGGTAATTAGACGCATTTCAGGGGCATGCCTTTTTCTGGAGAAAAATTTTTTATTTTCTTGATATCTTTATGTTTTTTCGATTCTTGAATAATTCTACACTAAATAACGAATTTTGGTTTGGCTGAATTTCAGTTTCAAAGACCTTCAAAAAATTCAATTTTTCCTAAAAATTTGAAAAATTTAATAATACGAATAAATGTTTTAGAAAAACAATTAGCGGTTTTTATTCATAAAATTAATGTACAGAATTATAGTGGAAGTCGGTCCTAATAAATTTAATGATGTTTAAAAGTTTAAATAAAGGTCAACTTATTAAAATAAGGCAATTGAATGCGAGATTTTAGAAATTTTAAATTAGAATTTTTTTTTGGAAAATGCGTTATGGCATTTGAAGTTTCTTTTTTGAAGGCAGAATACTTTAATTATTTTCTAGCATCTTGTTGTTTCTGGCAGCTAACTCAAAATTAAAGCGCTGTGACATGTGGATATTTGACATTTTACCATTAAAAATCTTTGTTGTTCAATAAAATATGACCTTTTAGAAATAACACTTTAGATCCTTGAAAAGCTTGTATTTGATATAAAATCGTTGTTGAATGGTAAACCAGTTTCTTCTAGAAAATGCATTTTTTGCATTTTCCATCTTCAAGTTTCGCATTTTTTCTATGCTTTAATTTGAGCCGCAATCATCAATATGTTTTCATCCATTCAGTACTGTAATTTTGACAGCCGTCACAAATCGCAATATACCTTCTTCTTGCTTCAAAAGTGGCAGTGATATGACTATTCGCCGTAAAGCTCTAATTGCAGTTTCTGGAGTACCAGATAATTTTAGCAATTACTTGTCTTCTGTATTTGTGTTACCGAATTTTTCAAGAAACAATAAGTAGCCAAATAAGACTGCGTTTTTCGACCGCTGTCTATACGATCATTATGCTGGTAAACTTTAATAAACTTATTCCTATTCTTTTAACATGGCAAATAAGTTTTTAAGTGACCAGGCATAATGTCGATATAAAAATCAATATACTTTCTTTTTTTTTGTGTAATTTCAAAACTATTACGCTTTAAGTATTTTCTCGTCATTTATTTATGAACTTTTATACAAGCAGACCGTTATAGCAGTAATTTTTGAGTCCCATACTGCACAATTAACAAATAAAAACCCTTTTACGCGCCAAAAAACGATCGGAAAATACATCTTTGCCAGGTGATGATCGGAAAATAATCAAAGAAACTTTGTCACGGTAAAAGAANAAAGCATAATATTCGCCCGGAGGGCATCGAGCCCCGAGCGCCAAAAGAAAAGAAACCTCAAGAACCAGTAGTCGAACTCCCAGTTGATATTTCCCGTCTTTACATGAAAGTTGGAAAAATCACAAAATGCGAAAAGCATCCTGACGCCGATGCTCTTTATTTAGAAGAAATTGAATGTGGAGAGGAGAAACCAAGACAAGTAATTTCCGGTTTGGTAAAACATATACCAGTGGAAGAAATGCAAAATCGAATGGTTGTCCTTTTATGCAATTTGAAACCGGCGAAAATGCGAGGAGTTTTATCGGAGGCTATGGTTATGTGTGCCTCAACTCCCGATAAGGTAAAACTAGGAACTACATGTATGCTATATTTTTAAAGTTTGGGGGAAGGTTCACCATAGAAAAAGTAAAGGTAGTCTGATAATCGAGCCCAGGTGAAAGAGTTGCGTTACCGATACGCTTTAAAGTTAAGGGGGTGGTGCAAGCAAATTACATATTTTTGAATCGGCTCTCCTGAACAAACTGAGAATGGGAACAGGTTTATTTTGCGATTGATTTCGAGAAAAGAGTTTAGTGGGTCATTCTAAGAAAACCAAAAAAGATTTCGATCGCACAAATGAGCTCTACAGGGCCTGTAGTACAGGCACTAGAAAAGTGCCAAAATCAATTCTTAAAAAGTTATGTTTGGCTTCGTCTATTAACTTCAATCAATTCTCATGATTTTTTTTTCAATAATCTTTTATTTTCATTATCTTAAGACTTTCAAGGGCGAATTCTAAATTTCCAGCTGAAACTCGAAATATGAATTTTTTGGTCATTTTCCAAAAAAAAAGTGCTTCAATTTTTTTCTGAAATTAGGCTCAAAAGAAAGCCAGTGAAACACAGACGAGAAAGTTGGCTTACGCAAACATATAGTTTGATTGAAGCACTTTTTTTTTTCGAAAATCGACAAAAATTCATATTCGAGTTTCATGCTGAAATTTCCAAAATCGCGCCTTGAGAGTCCTTAAGATAATGAATGAAAAGATTATTGAAAAAAATAAGAAGAATCGGTTAATAGAAGGCGGGGTTTTTTCAGCGCAATGGGCAATCGAGCAGAATTCTCGAAAACGGTACATACGATTCCAAAAATGGCCAATTGTATCCAAGAGGTCAATTGTTGATACAGAGTCCTCGGCTATTCTCAGCACAGATCGACCGAGACCGTTAATCCGGTAATTACGAAAACATGCCGGTAAATTCAGTTTAATCGAGAACTATCATGGAGTATACCTCCAAAAGGGGTTATATGGATAAATTTTCAAAGAGCAAATTTTTTTTGGCATATTTATTTGGCACGTGACCCACCTGGTGTATAAAGAGCCACTTTTTTATTGAGACACACCGAAGTTATTAGACCTGAAAATATACTAACTGGGTTTAACTTTTCAATGAGAAATTTTTTATGGCAATCCCTAATTGACACGTGACACCACCTAGTAGGTATAAAGAGCACCCTTTTTTTGAGACACTGGAAGTTTATGACCGAGAAGATCGGCAGAGTTTGCTCTGCCAAACTTTTTTAAGAAGCAGAGCTACTTTTTAAAATATCACGATAGAGCAGAGCAAACCTTTTGAACATCCAGGTAGAGCAGAGCAAACGTTTTGAAACATCAGGTAGAGCAGAGCAAACTTTTTTTGAATCAAAATTTTAAGAGCATGAGCAGACTCAAATAAAACAAAACTCTACTTGAGATTGCGTTAATTGTCGTTTCGATATGAGAATACAGGGGGATCCAAAATTGCCGAAAATTTTGTTCAAAACCATCCTGAGGTCCCTGAACAATTTTTCCCACGTAAGTTGTGCCGTACTGACCTACAGTTTTATTGAAACACGCGGTGTGGCCGGAGTATAAAATTTTTTTTGAAGCCGATAAAGGGAGATAATATATTTAAATTTGTTGAAATAATGAAGCCCCAAATCCGCCGAAGGCCCGATAAAGGGTGAATTATATTTGAATTTAATTTTGGACGAAATAAAACATGAGCCCCAATCGGCCGAAGGCCGATAAAGGGGAAATAATTACATTTTTTTGAAAAAATGACCCCAAATCAAGCCGAAAGCTTTTTTTGAATTATGAATTCGGAGTCTCTGGGACAATGTAACTGTTAATTTTTAATTTGACCAAATTAGAGAAACAAAAAAAATGGAGCAAAATGTTCAAAATAATTTTTTCGTAATTTCAACCATTTTAGGATGGTGTTTTTTAACTCGGTAGCCGTCAAAAGAAAACAATAGCGCACTTTCAATTAAATCATAATAATCAATAATTGTGTTTACGTTTTTGTGCCGCCAAAATGCAAAATTCGATGAAGGCGTTTGCATATGTGGAGGCTCCTGAACCTGACACAAAAAATAAGAAAAATGGTGACATATGAGGAGATAATTCATTCTGAGTGTTTTTTAGGAAACTTAGGAAATTTTCGAAATATTGGCAAATACGTGAATGAAGCAAACTAAGGATTTTAGTTGCGTTTTCCATTCGATGACTGAATTCTTAGACGGTCAATAAACTGACGATTTTGGCCGTTTCAGATTTTTGGCTTTAAGATGAGACCGATAATTGGGCTCTTTTTACACATTTCAAGTGAAGTTTCTCGAGAACCTGGATTCAAAAATTAATTTTTTTTCCAAATACTTAGTACAACTCTTAAGGAAGGTTCAGCAGCTATTCAGAGCAATCTGATACCTCAACTACGCTCAGAAAATGGTTTTTAGTAGCGGCGCCTAAAAGCACAAAAAGCCCCCTCATTCATCTCTCATCATCTTTATTGATATTGCAATTAGAAGTAAATAATACTCATCACCAAATGTAGCCTTTATCAAAAATTTTGCCTCTAGTGGTCAAAACAGCTATTGAGGAGCCTACTCCTCCTTGAAAATATTTAGAGATTTTTTTAATTTGTGCTTCGAATTCACCGCAAAGCTGAATAAGGTTCAATGGTAGCCTTTTATCGATTTTTTCTCCAAAGCCAGGAACGACTTGGAATTTCTAGTTGTTGTGAAATTCTGCGAACTAAATATTCTAAAACCTACTTTTGAAAAAAAATTCAAAATTTAGAAAAATTGCCACCTTAAAAACCAGTGGAAAATTCTCTACAAAATAGGGTAAATCAAAAAAGTTTCTGAGAAATATACGAATTTCACTTTTTTGAAAAAAATCTGCAAACTTCACTTTTTTTTCGGAAAAAACAATAATTCAGAAACATCTTAAGGCTTTAAAAAACTCATGGAAAATTCCTTACAAAATGGGCAATCACAAAAAGTTTCTTAGAAATCTCAATTATCGGCCCCACATCTTAAAAATCTATGCTTCCTCCGAGGTTAGTTTCAAAATTGGCCAAATTTTTTTAAAATTAACCTTGTGGAATTTGAAGGTTGTATTTGCTTTTTCCCATATTCATCCAGACTTTGAAAAATTGATTTTTGGTCATTGTTCGAAAAACATCCGAAAAAAAACGTGCTTCGATTTTTCTAAAGTAGCTCAAAAGAAAAGGCCATAAACACTGATTGAGAAAAGTTGGCTCTACGTCAAGTCGATATCTGGAGGTTTAGTGGTCCAAATTCAACAACGTTATTTTTAACTTCAATCTTTTAAAAAAGTACTTAGAAAAAAAATCGAAAATATTACATCAAAATATAATATCCTTTTTACGCCCTTCGGCCGATATGGGCCCATTTTCAACAAAATTAGATATTTTTCAGTAGATGCTGAAACGAGGCCGATCACATAACATTCTATGCTTAATGAAAAAAGTGCCTGTAACAACACCAGGTGGTGTCACGTGTCAAAATAAATAGCAAGAAATTTCTCTTGAAAAGTTAAACCAGGTTAGGTATATATTATCAGTCTATAAAATTCTAGGTGCTGCAATAGAAGTGCTCTTTACACCAGGTGGTTCACGTGGTCAAATAAAATATGCCAAAAAACTTCTCTTGAAGAAGTAACCAGGTTAGTATATTCCAGGTCTACATAACATCCAGTGCCTAAAATAAAAAAAGTGCTCTTTGTACACACTAGGTGGTGTCCGTGTCAAAATAAATTGCAAAAAATTTCTCTGAAAAGTTAACCAGGTAGTATAATTTCAGCTACATAACATTCCAGTGTCTCAAATAAAAAAAAGTGCCTTTTAACTACACAGTGGTTCACGTGTCAAATAATATTGCCAAAAAAATTGTCTCTTGAAATAATTACCTCATACAACCACCTTTTGAGGTATACCATACAGTTCTCGAAAACTGAAATTACCGTGTTTGATGATTACCCGGTTAACCGTCGGTCGATCATGTAAAGCATAGCCGAGACTCCTGTATCAACCAATGGCCTCTTGGATACAGATTGGATTTGAATGCGTATGTACCGTTTCGAGAACATTCGCTCATTGCCCATTGCGCTGAAAAAAACCCCCGCCAGCGAAGCCACACATAACTTTTAAGACAATTGATTTTTTTGGTACTTTTCTAAGTGCCCGTAGAGCTCGTTGTGCGGTTGAATTTTTGTTTTGGTTTCTCCAGAGGTACAAATTGAACTCTTTCTCGCGATCTATCGGAAATAACATTTTCCAATTATTAGTTGTTAGGAAGAGCCCGATTCAAAAATATCTAATTTGCTTCAACCATCCCCCTTAACTGCCTAATTACTGACAGAATATGTTCGAATAATAATAGGAAACATGTTCGTCTAAGAATTCCAAATGTTCTAAACTGTCTGGAAGGGAGGTTCTCATTTTAAAATCAAATAATGGTCTGTTTTTTGTTTAACTTGACCCCATTCGAGGTGTCATATTTAATCTATGACAATATTTCGAAAGAAGGTAGAATTTTAAAAATATCAATTTTGATAAAATTCACCATCCTCTAATAAGTTTAATATGACAACCTTTAATAGGGTCAAAATTCAACGTTTTTACAGGAACCTGTAAAGGTCTATCGAATATAATTCAACAAATGTCGTAGTTATTAGCGAAACCTCTATGCTGGTAACCCCCGTAGTGATTCTGGTCATGCGTGACCAGACGTTTTAAATCGAGCATATACCGATAGATTCATTATCAACATATATTCTTCATGTCATAATAAAATTCAAATAATTCTCTAGTCCCTATAAAACAATTTGTAAAAAAAATTAACAAAAAAGGCAATCAAATGTGAATAAGAAAATTAAAAAACTCCTCTCCTTTTCCAGGCACGACTTTCACAAACAAAATGCATAAGTAATAGGAATTTAGACTTAATGAACATTTAAAATTTTGGAGTATTAAACGGCGGCACCAATTTGGGTGTTGAATCTGGCAAAAATAATTTAATGTTTTTATTAAATTTTTACAAAATCAGCTTTCTTAAAAATAAAAAAAGAACTATTTTTGATGACAAAGTCAAGCCCAAGTTCATCTTTTAAGAGGCTTGTGAGTACCCTCGAAAAGAATCGGAGAGGGTCGCTTTTTTAATGAAATTACAGCAACTATGAGTCAATTATGTACGAACGGTCCCAGTAAAGAGGAAAAAAGGTGGTCATTGTTTAGATTCACAGGGGAATTGTTTGCTCTCGGGGTCTTTCAGTACATAAGCCTGCGTACTCATTCATCCCGCGCACAACGTCGACCATGCGTCCGATTATTTTGAGCACACACACACTACGATGAACTTGAAATTACGGTAATTTGATATACGGTAACACAAGTATACGGTATTTTGAAAAAGTACTACAAATTAACAATAAAAAAAATTTGGAGATGAACGTTCAAACTTTTTAAGACTTTTTTCCTCATTACACCAAAGTCCCGAATAAAATCACGTGACGAAATAATTTAAAATAGGTTTGGAATATGTCATTTAAATAAAACCTTAATTTCTTTGAAAAATAAGATCACGTGAGCATTTTTGGGAAATGCCGTTATGTTCAAAATTCTTAGATAAGGGAGTACTGGTCGCATTTTAGAGACTGACTGAAATGTTCTGTAGAATTAATCTTTTTAAAATGTTTATTTCTGAAAATATTGGACAAAAGAATAAGTTGATAAGAAGTCTTTTTATTTCCAATTGTCATGAAAAAAGGTAATTTATCGCTATGGATTTGGAGAAAACATATTTCTTTCATTTTCAAATTTTGGAAATTCAGAAGAATTTGACTCGGCTGCTTTCCAAAAAAAACGAAAATACAAAAATGCAAATTGTGGAACTTGGTGCCTGCCCGTATCCTTCATACCAGTTTTTAGTTTTCTGCCGTCATAATCCAGGATGATAGCATTTTCCCCGGAGGCACTCAAAATAAAGGCCAAAGAACAGTTTTTTGCTTCATTTAAGCGCGAATGAAATTTTACGAGTAAATCGAACCTTGGTGTTCTCGCCCACCGCTCCTCTGTGATCAATAAAGATATTCTCTATCTTTGAAACTTCTTTTGAAACTTTTTTCGAAATTTTGAAATCCAGACTTTCGTTTGGAGAGGGATATGAAGGTACTATAAATAGTTTGAAACTCGAAAAGCTTACTCCTCCTACAATTTACATTATTTTGTTATTTTTTGAGCCCAAGTTCTGGAAAACAATATCAACAATATTCCGCAGAGTCCTTTTTCAAAATTTGCTCTTAAGAAAAAAAATGCGAAAAGACCCGGAAAAACTAAATCTCAACGAAAATTCGGTCGAAAGAAACAAATTGTCTGGCAGAACCGCAAAATTTGGAAAAAAGGGCTCTAGATTATTGTTGATTGCTTCTACCGAAACTTTACTCAAAAAAATGAGAAAAAAAATCAATAGTAATTGTAGAGGAGTAAGCTTTTTTAGTGTTCTTTTTGGGGAGGCTTATTAAGGGTTAGTGCCGTGGCGCGAGGTTGAATTGGTATTCATATTTACAATAAAGTGTTTGAAATTATTTTCGACACCTTGTTCTTCACGTTCAGAAAGTTTTATAATCACCACCTTTTACCAGTTCATCAAGAAACCATTGATAAAAACTTCAAAAAACAGCTTAATCAGCGACACCCTGCCTTAAGTGTTATCGGCCTCAAAAATTCGGCCGAAATTTTGAGTACTATTGTGTACTTTGAACCAAAACCTATTTCTTAAATTTGAAGGTCAAGTGATTCGGTTTTGGACTTTGGTGTAATGGAAAAAAATTCTTAAAAACTATCTAAAGAAACTCTTCACTTTTCAAAAAAATTGATTTAAGCTAATTTTTGAAAAAAAACAGTACTCCTTTTTGCAACCTTATTCTTGAATATACGGTCACGTGCTCAATTTTTGGGCTTTGGTGTAATGAAAAAAAATTTTCTGATTACGATGAAAGGTTTTTTTTGGTGATTCCACATTTTGCAAAAAAATAAGTACTGTAAATACAGTAGAAATTTTGACCAAAAAAAACCCCCAACGTCCAATTATTCAAATAGTCGATTGAATCACTTTGTAAATGTGTTCATAAATGATAAGTGTCCCTGAATTGTGCGAATTAAAGGGCATCTGGTCACGCATGACCAGAAAGTCACTTCGGGAGTTAACATCGTTCATTTTTTTATTGATTGGTTAAAAACAGTTTTAATTTGTTTAATTACTTTCAATTAGTATTTTTAAAAAGTATATTTTTAGGTTGAAATTTTGGCCCGCCAGAAGGAGCCCTTCCAGAGATTTGTTCACGGTTCATGATTTGGCAGGTAATATTTAAAATATCTCGTCGTTCTCAAATGGAGCCGATGTAAAACTGGTGGGCGTGTTTTCTAAAAAAAAAGTTAGCTTTAATTAATATAAATCTAACGAAAAATTAAGTAACCCCTGACGCAGTTAATTAAACCAACAGTAAAAAGGCCGTTAGTGTATCGAACAATTACTCCAGAACCTAAAAAACAAATGGATCCTGTCAAGCTACTTACAAGGTAAAATCCGTCAGTGAAACATCCATTAACGGATGTAAACTGAAACATTTAAAGTAAAAAATAGAAAACTATAGTACAAAATTTTCAAACACAAAAGCAAATAGGGGATTTAGCCCAGTAAACCAATTAATAAAGGGTTCGATTTTTTAAGATCCTTATTAACGGTATCTAGCTGTACAGTGGCACGTGATCTTTTTGAATCGTGGGCTCCTATCCTAATTACCACCTCGTGAACCCGGGGCGTTCTGTCGAGGAAGGGGGAGTACGGAGCCGATATACAGCACACAAATATTCACATAAATTCTGCAACTCTCGCCCGTGGATCAATATTAAGCAGCGTTTTTTCGTATTTTTAAAATGGATTATTGAAATTTAATGGAAACATAGTCACGTGATCAGAATTTTTTTAAGAATGTAATGAAATTATCAAAAATTAAATATGACACCAAAAAGGGGTCATATTATACGTTTTTGTAGCTTTAAACTTCAAGTTCAATCAATGAAATGCGAATGAGGCTGTCATGGGCTAAAATTTACTAAAAAACTTACGATCCTTTAAAAAATAGAAGCAGTTGTTTATTTTGCCTTGCTTGTGTTATTTATTCTCTAAATTCAGTAAAAATATTTTGTCAATGGTTTTATTTGCCTACAACAATAATTTAATTTTTAAATAAAAAAATTAAGGGTGCTGGTTTGGGAAAGTAAAAGGCAAAGACCTGTCGTCGCCTCATCTTTGAAATGAAGTTCAAATTAAATAAACTTAAATTTTTGAAGATGGGAGAATGCAAATATTGGTGGAAAACCGGAGACAATATTTTTTTGTGCTTGTTTTGCTTATTTAATATTTATATCCGGTTATCAAAAATGTAATATTTTCTGTTTTAGGTAATAAATTCCGAAATAAAAAATATGATTGTGGGTCAGAATTTGAATCATTGCATTGAAGCTTAAGCGCAGTATCAGAATAGTAAAGTTTTATGACCAGCAGTGATAATAATATCTACGTGCTTGCTGAGCCTTATGCCACTTTTAAGAGTTGGGTACTTGTTTGTTATTTTTTGTTGCATACAATAAACAGGAAATTACCCAAATCATTAAAAGTGGCATAAAAGCCAAGGAAAGTACCGTAATAGATATGCCAATATATATTTCAAGTGTGTCATAATACATATAGTTATATATATACAGATATGATATTGGATTACCGATCCCTCAGAGTACATTTCATTCTGAGCATTGATGGTTTAATCTGACCAATGAAATCGGCTATTCTGCAATCCAGGGTTTTGATTGGGTGGTAAATATCTTGCGTTGTTTGTAATCATGTCAAATATTCAGGCTGCTGTACTCTGAGGTTGTAATCCATAATACTTAAAATCATAGCAAAATATTTCAAACATCATTTTGCCTAGGGAGCAATCTGAAGCCTACTTTACAGAACCATGAGGCCAGATATAAACTGCCAAAGGATTTCAAAATGTTTGCTATTTTAAAAAAATAGACTTTATTTTTGGGCTGGGTTAATGTTTTTCTCCCGTTATGACGTTATAAAATAAAAATATATTCAGAAAAAATAAGCTACCTTACAAGTTCACTGTCTACGCCTTGTACGTCAAATGACCGAAATGTTTTCAAAAACTAGATTTTTTCAAATGATAGATTTTTTTTGATCGTAGGTAAGTGATCATACAAAATGAAGTTTAGGTAACTAAAAGCAATGCTCAAAATTCAGCCGAAAAAACCATTTTGTGGCTGAGTTACGCAAATGAATATTCACCAATATATGAAACTGTACATATATTTTCACCTCTGTACCCTACCTACTAAATAACAGAAAAATATAATTCGAAAATGTTCAAAAAACCCGCGTACAGTAAGGTGTAAATATTGAAAGATATTTTTCCCAGGGCTTCCAGTCGCTCCTCTATATCGAAAATCTAATGCGCTAGGTGGCTTTTTATCAAGGCGTTCATAACTTGATCCAGTTTCCAATCACATCACTCGATTGTCGACTTAAATTTCAAGATCCGCGATTTCTTAGTCACTTTCTCATAAGTATGACGGCCCTGAACCTAAAAAAGGCCCACCTAGGCATGAATTTTCGATAATATAAATAGAACTTTTTAAGGGGTGGCAATAAAGTCTGAAGATTGTACATTTTTAGAGCGATTATATTAATGAAAAAAAAAAAGTTAAAAATTTATTTTTTTATATTTTCATCTTCAATAAAGTGTTCATTCTGCAAACTTTTCTATTTTAATTTCTTAACATAACTGAGTATCTGTAGAAATATAAAAAACACTTTTCATTGGAATTCCATTTCCAACTAAACCCCGATGTAAGAATCCTGTTTTTGAGACGATATTATACAAACTTCAGCATGTTCGGTGTATCCGCAAAAAAAGTAGCTAGGTAGTTTTTTTTTAAAAGAGTACACGCCTTCTGCAATGACGATTACGGAAAACGCGTAAAATGCAATCGAGAAACGGTTTTTTTGCATCACTGGCCAATAAAAAGCTTCAATGTTGAAATTTCATGAAGTTGATTTGAAATCCGTTCACGGATATAAACGAAAAGTAATTTCTTGGTAGGTTCGAATCTCGGTGGGCCCATATTTTTTTTCTTAAAATCAGGCCGGAAAGTTTGAAATTTCTATGCTTTCGTTCTTATATCACGATTAATCTACACATTAACTGCTTTGAACTAAATTTTGATGAATTCCGGAAGAAAAAACGAGATTCGATTTTTTTTTCTCAAATTTAATACGAAAATGCCTAATAAATAGATCTCCGGTTACGGTGAACCGTTGTCCGGATAAAATTAAAAAATTTCTCCATTGAGCTTTTAAGTTGGGCAGTTGAATGCAAAAACCGTTTCTCGATTGCATTTACGGTTTTCCCGTAATCGTCATGAGAAGGGTGTACTCCTTTAAAAAAAAACTAGCCTTAGGTAGTTTTAATAAAAGGAGGCATTATAAACATTATATCACTGACTATAAGACACGACAAAGCATAGACATTCAACTTTCGCGGCTAATTTTTAAGAAAAAAAATTTCTGGGCCCACCGAGATTCGAACCTACAAAAAATTACTTCCGTTTAATATCCGAGTGAAGCCGATCTCAAATCAACTTGATAAAATTTCTCATATTGAGTTTTTTTTAGTTGAAAGTTGAATTGCAAAACCAAGCAATTTCCTCGATATCACTATGGTGTTTCCGTAATAGTCATGGAGAAAGGGTGGCCTCCTTTAAAAAAAACTACCTTAACAAATTCTGCACATCAAAAATTTCTGATATATGAAAGTTTTTTTCATGAAAAATGGCCTAAATAGAGAAAAACAGCTTTTTTGGAAATAAAAAATACCTTCAATTGCGTTTTAATGTTAAAAAATGTCCTGATCAAAAGAAATGAACGCCTATTAACACAGACATTTTTTATGAGGAATCTTTTGCAAGGCATAAAGTATAAAAATTGCGTGCCGAAT
Source organism: Oikopleura vanhoeffeni (assembly GCA_004367855.1). NCBI lineage: Eukaryota > Metazoa > Chordata > Appendicularia > Copelata > Oikopleuridae > Oikopleura > Oikopleura vanhoeffeni. Next base: position 377,640 of record SCLH01000255.1, on the reverse strand, counting down.
GGCACAACGGCGTTGTATAAAAAAAAAACCAAGTGTTGTAAAGTGCATCAAGTAGTTTTAAAAATGCACAATCGCGCGACCCTTCGCATCAGTTGTCATACGAACAACTTATAGGATACTAGGAAAATTTAATCTGTAATGTCTGTCTGACTTTATGAAGAATTCAAAAAACGCACTTTATAAATACTTGGACTTGATTTGCGGAAAGTTTTTCATAATATTTTCTAAAAGTCGCAAAAAAAAAATTTATGATTTTTTTCAAACAGCGGCTAAGAAAAATGGAGATCTTGATGAAAAGTTAAAAGGGCTATTTGTTTTGTTTTTACCCACAGACTTCAAATAAAAAGAAATAAAAAAAATTTGGACAAAATGCGGAAAATTTCTTAATGTTTTGAAAAATTTTGACGATTCAAAGATGAAAACTCGGACCGCAAATCCTTTCTGAAATAGATAAAAATAATTTAATCAAGCTGAAACATATTTATAACGGTTAAAGCTAACTATATATAACTTAATTTAATATTAAATTATTAATAGCAACCAAAATATAACTACTATTTATTAAAATAATTTATTAAACTAGTTTCGGTTATTACGATCATCGCAGAATGCAGCAGAAATACAAAAAACCGTTTAACAAAAACTTTCGCAGAGTAATTTCGCAAAATAAATAACAACGGGCTGAAAGTATTTTGCGATTACTCGGCGAAAGTTTTGTTATAACGTTTTTTTGTATTCTGTGCATTCTGATGATCGTAATAAGACCTAAACTATCAAATAAATTATTTATTTATGAAATAGTATTATTGATATCTCGAACAAAACATATAAAGAAAATATATCCCGACTTATTATTTTCGTAAGTTATATTTGACTCAGTCTTCCGAGTTTATGGCACCCCCTTTAAAGGTCTTTACTGAATGAAAAAGTAAAATTGTTTTGTTCGTAATTAATTTTTAGTTTATGCAGCAAACAAAGAGACGTTTTAAAGCGAAGTCCATTTTGGAATTATGAACAAATTACGAACTCCTAAACGTAGAAGAATTCACAAAACAGTTTTTTCAAGGCGTCTCTTCGCATCAAGGCCACAATATTTGCAAATACTTCAAAGTCATTTTAATCCATTAATCAATCACAGGATAAAGCTCCCGGAGTTGGGCAGTTACAAAAATTCGTTGATAAAAAAATACCGGCAACTTTAGCTTTTTTTTAGCCTCACCCCACCTTTCCCCCAATTTTATTGTTTTTGCTCAACGGTTTACTGTAACCGGGTAATTTATTATAAAGGCAATTTCGGTAAAAAATGGAAGAAAGAAAATCAAACTATTTTTTTCATATATTTTAATTTAAACTACGTTGCGCGTAGTATCTTTCAGGTTTAAGAAAATAAAAAGAGTAAGTCTCAAGACCTCACAGATTTGAAATCAGAGTTGCAAAACTATTTTTTTCTTCTCAGAAATGGATCTAAAATACAGTATGTCAACGTTTTTGCTTCCGTTTTTCCCAAATTTGCATAATTTTCTATCCGCCAATCAGAACGCTCAAATTTGTTCAAGCAGATAAAAATTTTTCATTGGCGGATAGAAAGTTAATGCACCACACGACAAAAAACGCGCCAGCAAAAACGTGGCATAGCTGGGTAATATAATTTCTATACTAAAGTACTAAATACATAGACAGTGGAAATATAAAGCATAAAACAATAAGAAATATCAGTTTCCGAACTGATTTCAAGAAAAACCATATGGCCATATAATATGGGCGCTCACGAGATTCGAAACTCGAAAAAATGACATTCCGTTTATATCCGGTGGACCGGATGTCAAATCAAATTAAAGAATATATTTTTCCAATGAGCTTTTTTAGTCGCTGTTGCATACAAAAACCGCGTTTCTCGATCCTCACTATAGCTTTCCGTTATATCCATGAAAAGGGTGGCACGCTTGATCCCAAAACTACTCCAATAAGTGATTAAAAAAAGAACAAATTTTAAACGATCTGAAATAAATCAGTTAAATTCAATGTGGTACTCACGCCGAAATTTTTCCCAAAGGCCCAAAAATTCCATAGCTCTATAGCGTAGTCGCTGCATGAAATCACGTCAGACATACCAACAAGTCATATGTTTCGGCCTAATTAATCAGTAAATCTTAAAAGACATTTTTGTGACAATCGTCCCTTAGATCACTCAGCTGTAATAACACAGTAATTTTTGTAACATTTATTGAACGAAAAATGTTCTTTTTGGTTCTATTAAGATTTTACTCAATTTCTTTGTCAATTGTTCGTACGCGTTGGTTGGGATATTGTGGCGACGGTCGCAGTTGGCTATTCTCAATTTAGATAAACGGTCTTGTAGACATATGTGTTGATGACAATACCGGGCTCTGAAACAATTGAATTATTCTAACTCACTGGTGTATAAATATAAACAGTAAGATAAAAAGTGTGAATAAGGTACACACGAAGTCGAATTTTTTTTCAAAATGATAGAAATTTTTTTTGGACCTTGGATCCTAATCGATATCAATCAAGAAATAATAGAAGCAACTTATGGAAAACATAAGAATAATATGTTATTTTATTAAAATTTTTGAACTGGTTTAAAAATGCCAAAACCCAAAATGAGATAGAGTAAAAGATAAAAAAGTTAGTTTTAAAAATTTGTTTTTTTTGTTTTTTTTTTTAATAGAAACTTTAACAGTGCTTGCATGTCACAATAAGGGCAGGAATGGCAAAAAAAATTCCTGGAAAAAATAAATTTATATGTTTATTAGGAATTTATAGAGAATAAATAAACTTTGGGAAATAAATGTGTTTTTAAACGTCCACTTGCAACCCTGTCAAAATAAACGTTTTTGGGAATTGCTATCATAAAAGCTTGAAATTTTCTTAATTTGTGTTGGTAAAAAATCTAAAAATTTCAAGGTAAAGACCGCATTTTAAAAATGGTTTTTAATTTTTGACAGGGTTGCAAGGAGTTGAAAAAATTTTAAGTTCAGAAGTATTATTTTTTTATATATCTACAATAAACAATATAAATTCATTTTGTTTGGGCAGAAAAGTTTTGCCATTCTTTACTAAGCTACAAGTATAATTTTTAAATTTGATTGGCTCACATTATAAATAGATTTTTTTTTAATAAATAAGAATTTCGGCAGCCTTTGGAGATTTGAAGAAATCGTGTATAGTTTTACATGCCCTCTTCTGGATCCTGAATGAATTGTCAAATTATTTATTAAAATTTTGGACCTGGCAATTTGTTTTATATTGTAATTAATTTTTAGAATGTTACGATTGAAATAGAATGTTTATATAAACTCCGCTAATTCGAAATTGACAGACGATACAAAATCAGTACAAAATTGCGGTTGGAAGATACTCAGATTCTGATAAAATCGAAGCAAATTTCCACAATCGCAAATGGAAATTCGCTTCCAGTAAATTCACAGACGTTTTTAAAGAGTGTGTGGAAGCCATTAAGAATAATTTTCAATTCCGTGCAAAAGAAAAAAAATCTTTTTTATTCTAGTGAAACATAATTTGGACTAGAACAAGAATTATTGTTTCAATTAGATTAAAATTTTTTTTGGGAAAAAAATAATGCTCTTAATTGCAAATTATCGAAAAAAACAAAACATTTAAATAAATTATAGAAATTGATGCCATTTACGACGTTTTCAGATTTATTCTATTCTCAAGTAATAATTGTACAGATAAAAAAACTGAATACTAATTTAAATAAACGTTTAGCATTTTGCCACCCCTTGTTAGTTTTATTAGATGATCAGAATTGACAGTATCATACCTACGTCTACATTTCAAGATAATTATCTGGAATTATAGGCAACAGAGTGTCTGAAAATGTAAATAGGAACTAGAAATCTAAAAATTTTAATTCGATGAATATGAGGTCGATTTCAAATGAAATGAGATGAATCTGCCATTTATTCTCCCAAAATCTATAAATATGGCGCTAAATTAACAACTTCTTGATGGTAAGTTACATTATGAATATATATATCGATAGGGTGTTGCCAGCGGGCAAAATTCAAGTACAGTCCTAACCCCTTGAAATGCAAAAAAAATACAAAAAAAGTAGGCATTTCAAGGGGGCAAAGGTAATTAGACGCATTTCAGGGGCATGCCTTTTTCTGGAGAAAAATTTTTTATTTTCTTGATATCTTTATGTTTTTTCGATTCTTGAATAATTCTACACTAAATAACGAATTTTGGTTTGGCTGAATTTCAGTTTCAAAGACCTTCAAAAAATTCAATTTTTCCTAAAAATTTGAAAAATTTAATAATACGAATAAATGTTTTAGAAAAACAATTAGCGGTTTTTATTCATAAAATTAATGTACAGAATTATAGTGGAAGTCGGTCCTAATAAATTTAATGATGTTTAAAAGTTTAAATAAAGGTCAACTTATTAAAATAAGGCAATTGAATGCGAGATTTTAGAAATTTTAAATTAGAATTTTTTTTTGGAAAATGCGTTATGGCATTTGAAGTTTCTTTTTTGAAGGCAGAATACTTTAATTATTTTCTAGCATCTTGTTGTTTCTGGCAGCTAACTCAAAATTAAAGCGCTGTGACATGTGGATATTTGACATTTTACCATTAAAAATCTTTGTTGTTCAATAAAATATGACCTTTTAGAAATAACACTTTAGATCCTTGAAAAGCTTGTATTTGATATAAAATCGTTGTTGAATGGTAAACCAGTTTCTTCTAGAAAATGCATTTTTTGCATTTTCCATCTTCAAGTTTCGCATTTTTTCTATGCTTTAATTTGAGCCGCAATCATCAATATGTTTTCATCCATTCAGTACTGTAATTTTGACAGCCGTCACAAATCGCAATATACCTTCTTCTTGCTTCAAAAGTGGCAGTGATATGACTATTCGCCGTAAAGCTCTAATTGCAGTTTCTGGAGTACCAGATAATTTTAGCAATTACTTGTCTTCTGTATTTGTGTTACCGAATTTTTCAAGAAACAATAAGTAGCCAAATAAGACTGCGTTTTTCGACCGCTGTCTATACGATCATTATGCTGGTAAACTTTAATAAACTTATTCCTATTCTTTTAACATGGCAAATAAGTTTTTAAGTGACCAGGCATAATGTCGATATAAAAATCAATATACTTTCTTTTTTTTTGTGTAATTTCAAAACTATTACGCTTTAAGTATTTTCTCGTCATTTATTTATGAACTTTTATACAAGCAGACCGTTATAGCAGTAATTTTTGAGTCCCATACTGCACAATTAACAAATAAAAACCCTTTTACGCGCCAAAAAACGATCGGAAAATACATCTTTGCCAGGTGATGATCGGAAAATAATCAAAGAAACTTTGTCACGGTAAAAGAA
>SCLH01000255.1:345343-364356 GCA_004367855.1 Oikopleura vanhoeffeni | reverse complement strand
CTAGTGGTCAAAACAGCGTATTTGGGAGCCTCACGCAAAAGGCTACTCCTCCTTGAAAATATGTAGTTTTTTTTTAATTTGTGCTTCAAATTCACCGCAAAGGCTGAATTAAGGTTTAAACGGTCGCCTTTTTCCAATTTTCCTCTCCAAAGTCTCAGGAACGACTTGTGAATTTCTAGTTTTTGTTGAAATTCTGAACTTTTTTGAAATTAAAAAAAAAATAAAAATTGAAATTTAACGTTTTTTGGCAGTATTTCGAGTTAAGTGTCTACATTCACAATTTTGAAAGGTGACAAATACATTCTAGATCGAAGCTTTAAAAAACTCAGTGGAAAATTCTCTACAAAATGGGGCAATCAAAAAAGTTTTCTGAGAAATCTCAATTATCGTGCCCCACATCCTTAAATGAGGTTTTCCGTAATGAAAAACAATATAATATCGCAACATATATTTGACATATAATATTTCCCTATACTTTTGCTAAGAACGCTACATTGTGAATTGAAATAGCTTTATTAACTACAGTCCACAACCTCATACTGGAACACTTACCGACCTAAAAAAAGCGTTCCAGTTAGAAGAAGTGTTCCAGTTAGAGATAACCCCTATAATTTTGCTTACAAAGCTACATTGCATATTAAAATTGCTTTATTTTGTGGTCAAATTCGTTGCTAAATGAAGAAAGTTTTGTGTTTAACATAATTTATATTACACAAGTCAAATACAGCAGGCAGTTTTGTCTCATTTTTTTGAAAAAAAACTTGTTATAGAAGTTTGTTTTGTTTTTTTCTTGTTACGAATTTCTAAACCGCTAAAACCACTGTTTATTGCGTCATAATTCTGAATTTCGAAGAGATGTTTTCGGATTTTTTCTCATGAACTGTTTTATTTGCTGTTTCTCTGTGAAATTAAGCCAATAATATTTTGGTAGTTTTTTATCACTCATTTTATATGCTTATATCATATAAGTTATATGAGTTATTAATGATATTATTATCACGTTAGGCTTTTTGAAATATAATCTAGTGCCATATCTAGAATTCAAAAAATGTAATAATATGTCACAAACGCCTTAAACTCCTANAAAAATAAGTACTGTAATACAGTAAAAATTTTGAAAAAAAACGCCCAAACGTCAATTATTCAAATAGTCGATTGATCACTTTGTAAATGTTCGTTCATAAATGATTAAGTGTCCTGAATTGCGATTAAAGGGCATCTGGTCACGCATGACCAGAAAGTCACTTCGGGAGTTAACATTCGTTCATTTTTTTATTGAGTTGGTTAAAAAACAGTTTGAATTTGTTTTAATTACTTTCAAATTAGTATTTTTAAAAGTATATTTCAGGTTGAAATTTTGGCACCGCCAGAAGGAGCCCTTCCAGGAGATTTGGTCACGGTTCCTGGATTTGAAGGTAATATTTAAATATCTCGTTTCGTTCTCAAATGGCCGATGTAAAACTGGTGGGGTGTTCTAAAAAAAAGTTAGCTTAATTAATAATAAATCTAACAAAAATTAAGGTACCCCTGACGCAGTTATTAAACCAACAAGTAAAAAGGCCGTTAGTGTATTCGAACAATTAGCTCCAGAACTAAAAACAAATGGATCATGTCAAGCTACTTACAAGGTAAAAAATCCGTCATGAAACATCCATTAACGGATGTAAACTGAAACATTTAAAGTAAAAAAATAGAAAACTATTAGTACAAAAATTTCAAACAAAAGCAAATAGGGATTAGCCCGGTAACATTAATAAAGGGTTCGATTTTTTTTAGATGCCTTATTTAAAACGGTTATATAGCTCGTAAGTGGCACATACGATATTTTTGAAATGTTGGGTCATAATATAATTACCAAACTACGTGACACTGCAGAGCCGGTATTTTACCGTAAATTAGCGGTTTCTCGAAAACCGCTCTAAGGATTTTTATAAAAACTTCAGGATCGGGTTCAAAAAAATCAAGGATTTCGAAAAAATTATCAAAAATCAATTCCAACTCCGCCCGTGGATCATATTACACGTTTTTCGTATTTTTTAAATGGATTATTGAAATTTAATGGAAACATAGTCACGGGATCAGAATTTTTTAAGGAATGTAATGAAATTATCAAAAATTAAATATGACACCAAAAAGGGGTCATATTATACTTTTTTGTATCTTTAAACTTCAGTTTCAAATCAATGAAATCAAATGAGGCTGTCCATGGGGCTAAAATTTACTAAAAAATTACGATCTTTAAAAAATAGAAGCAGTTGTTTATTTTGCTCGCTTGTGTTATTTATTCTCTAAAATTCAGTAAAAATATTTTGTCAATGGTTTATTTTGCCTACAACAATAATTTATTCTTTAAATAAAAAAATTAAGGGTGCTGTTTGGGAAGTAAAAGGCAAAGGACCTGTCGTCGCTCAATCTTTGAATGAAGTTCAAATTAAATAAACTTAAATTTTTGAAGATGGGTGGAGAATGCAAATATTGGTGGAAAACCGGAGAAACTATTTTTTGTGCTGGTTTTGCTTATTTAATAATTTATATCCGGGTTATCAAAAATGTAATATTTTTCTGTTTTAGGTAATAAATTCGAAATAAAAAATATGATTGTGGGTCAGAATTTGAAATCATTTGCATTGAAGCTAAGCGCAGTATCAAGAATAGTAAGTTTTATGGACCAGCAGTGATAATATATCTTCCGGTATATCTTACGGTGCTTGCTGAGCCTTTATGCCACTTTTAAGAGTTGGGTACTTGTTTGTTATTTTTTGTTGCATACAATAAACAGGAAATTACCCAAATCATAAAAGTGGCATAAAAGGCCAGGAAAGTACCGTAATAGATATGCAATATATATTTTCAAGTGTGTCATATATCATATAGTATGATATATATACAGATATGATATATGGATTACCGACCCTCAGAGTACATTTCATTCTGAGCATTTGNCTTTTTTACGTACGAAAACGTTCTTTGAGTTATCTTACCGACATCACCTGGCAAATGAGTATTTCCGATCGTTTTTTGGCGCGAAAAGGGGTTATTTGTTTAATATGTCAGTAATGGGCACTCAAAAATACTGCATAAATAAGGTCTGCTTTTTGTATAAAAATTCATAAATAAAAATGACGAGAAAATACTTAAGAGCGTAATATTTGAAATAGCACAAAAAAAAAAGGAAATATATGAATTTTTAATATCGATGAATTATGCCTGGTCCATCAACTTTAAAACTTATTTGATGTTAAAAGAATAGGGAATAAGTTTTAAAAGTACCCAGGCATAATGATCGTGTGATAGACAGCGGTCGAAAAACGCAGGTCTTAATTTGGCTTACTTATTTTTCTGAAAAAATTCGTACACAAATTACAGAGACAAGTAATTGCTAAAATTATGGTACTCCAGAAACCCTTGCGCCAAATAGAGGCTTTAAAACGGCGAATAGTCATATGTCACTAAGCACTTTTGAGCAAGAAGTTATATTGCGATTTGTGACCGTGCTGTCAAAAATTACAGTACGAATTATGAAAACATTATTTATGATTGCGGCTCAAATTAAAGGCATTAGAAAAATGGAACTTGAAGATGAAATTCAAAAAATGCCATTTTCTAGAAACTGGTTTTTACGACACGATTCAAACAACGATTTTATATAAATACAAGCTTATTCAAGGAAATCTAGCAGAGTTTATTCTAAAAAGGTCAAATTTTATTTGGAACGAACAAAGATTTTTTAACTGTAAAATGTCCAAATATCCACTGTCAACATGCGCTTTAATTTTGAGTTAGTGCCAGAAACACAAGATGTAGAAATAATTAAAGTATCTGCCTTCAAAAGAAAACTTCAAATCCAAGTAACGCATTTTTCAAAAAAAAATTCTTAATTTAAAATTTTAAAATCTCGCATTCATTGCTAATTTAATAAGTTGACCTTTATTTAAACTTTAAACATCATTAAATTTATTAGGACCGACTTCTCACTATATTCTGTACATATATTATGATAATAAGACGCGGCTTAATTGTTTTCTAAACATTTATTCGATTATTAAATTTTCAAATTTTTAGAAAATTTAAATATTTTTAAGTCTTTGAAACTAGAATTCAGCAAACCAAAATTCGTATTTAGTGTACGCGTAAGCGCCTACCGCGTTTCTGCGCCCTTCGAATTATTCAAAAGAATGAAAAAACATAAAGATATCAAGAAAAAAAAAAAAATTTTCTCCAGAAAAAGGCATGCCCCTTGAAATGCGCATAATTACCTTGCCCCTTGGAAATTATGCTACTTTTTTGTATTTTTTGCATTCAAGGGGTTAGGGTACTGTACTTGAAAATTCTGCCCGCTGCACACCCTATCGATATATATATTCAAAAGTAACTTACCAGATCAAGAAGAGTTGTATATAGTTTAGCCGCCATATTTATAGTTTGTTGGGAGAATAAATGGGGCATGTTCAATTCTCATTGTCATTGAAATCGACCTCAATATTCATCTCGAATAAAATTTTTAGATTTCTGATTCTATTTACATTTTCCAGACACTCCTTGTTGTGATATAAATTCCAGATGAATTCTCTTGAAATGTAGACGTAGCGTATGATACTGGTCAATTTGATCATGTATAAAGACTACAAGGGGTGGCAAAATCAACGTTATTTAATTAGTATCTCAGTTTTTTATCTGTACAATTATTACTTGAGAATAGAATGAAATCTGAAATCGTCGTAAATGGAATCAAATTTTATAATTTAGATTTAATGTTTGTTTTTTCGAATACTATTGCAGAATAAGAAGATTATTTTTTCCCAAAAAAAGATTTTGAAATCTAATTGAAACAATATAATAATTTTGTTCTAGTCCCAATTATTTTCGATAGAATAAAAAAGATTTTTTTTTCTTTTTGCACCGAATTTGAACAATTCATTTCTTAATGCTTCCACCGACACTCTTAAAAAGTCTTGCTGGAATTACTGGAAGCCGAATTTCCGCCATTTGGATTCGTGAAATTTTGCTTTCGATTTTATCAGACTCTGAGTAAATCTCCAACGAATTTTGTAGCTGAATTTTGGTATCGTCTGTCATTCCGAAATTTGAGGAGTTATATAAAATCTATTCAATCGTAACATTCTAAAAAATTAGATTACAATATAAACATTTCCAGGTCGCAAAATTTTATAATAAATAATTTTGACAATTCATTCAGATCAGACGAGGGCTGTAAACTTATCACGATTACTTCAAAAATCTCAAAAGCTGCGAAATCTTATTAATAAAAAAAAATCTAATTTATTAAATGTGAGCCTAATCAAAATTAAAATTATACTTGTAAGCTTAGGTAAGAAGCAAAACTTTTTCTGGCAACAAAATGAATTTATCACTTGTTTATTGTAGATAATAAAAATAAATCACTTTAGAACTTAAAATTTTTCAACATCACTGCAACCCTGTCAAAAATAAAAAACCATTTTAAGAATTGCCCGTCCTTTACGTTGAAAATTTTAAGATTTTTTTAACAAAACAATTAAGAAAAATTTCAAGCTTTATGATAGGCAATTCACCAAACGTTTTATTTTGACAGGGTTTGCAGAGTGAGTTTAAAACAGCATTTCTTTTCCAAGTAAGTTATTTATTCTCTATACGAATTCCTAATAAACAATATAAATTTATTTTTTTCAGGAAATTTTTTTTTTGCCATTCTGCCTTATTGGTGAAACATGCAAGGCACTGTTAAAGTTTCTTCTATAATTTTTAAAAATAACTTTTTTAAATCTTTTACTCTATTCGTCATTTTGGTTTGGCATTTTAAACACAAATGTTCAAAATTTTAATAAAAATAAATCATTTTTTTAGTTTTCCAAATAAGTTGGCTTCTATTATTTCTTTGATTGATATCGATTAGGATCCAAGGATCCAAAAAAATTTCCTATCATTTTGAAAAAAAATCGACTTTCGTTTGTCCTTATTCACACTTTTAATTAATGTTTTAGGTAATTATACACCAGTGAGTTAGAGATAATTCATGTTTCAGAGCCCGGTATTGTCATCAACTGCACATATTCTACAAGACCGTTACTAAATTGAGATAGCCCCAACAATGCGACGTCGGCCAAATATCCCCACCCAAAGTAACCAGAACAATTCCGACAAGAAAATGTGAGTACAATCTTTATCAGAACAAAAAGAACATTTTCGTTCAAAAAGTTACAAAAAAATAATTGGAATTACAGCTGAGTGACTCTAAGGGACGATTGTCACAAAAAAATGTCTTTTACAGATTTTCCCTAGATTAATTAGGCCGAAAAATATGATGTTGGTAGTCTGACGGTGATTTTCATGCGGGCGACTACGCTATAGGAGCTATGAATTTGGGCCTTTGGCGAAATATTTTCTGGCGTGAGTACACATGAATTAACTGATTTTATTTCAGAATGTTTAAAATTTGTTCTTTTTTTAACTCACTTAATTGAGTAGTTTTTTGGGATCAAGCGTGCCACCCCTTTTCAATGGATATGTGACGGAAAGCTATAGTGGAGTATCGAGAAACGGGTTTTGTCATCCAATGCAGCCGACAAAAAAGCTCATTGGAAAAATTTCTAAGTTGATTTGACATCCGGTCGCACCGGATATAAACCACGGAATGTTCCATTTTTCGCGAGTTCGAATCTCGTGAGGCCCATATTGATACTGGGCCATTATGTTTTCTTGAAATCAAACGTCTGGAAACCCATATTTTTTATTTTGTTTATGTTTATATTCCAACTGTCTATGTATTTAGTACTTTAGTATAGGAAATATCTACAGTATGTCACGTTTTGCTTCCGTTTTTCCATTTTGCATAATTTACTATGCCGCCAATGAAAAAATTTCATCTGCTTGACAAATTTGAGCGTTCTGATTGGCGGATAGAAAATTATGCAAAATTGGAAAAACGGAAGCAAGAAAATCGTGACATACTGTATTTTAGATCTCATTTCTGAAAGAAAAAACATAGTTTTGGCAACCTCAGATTTCAAAGTCTGTGAGGTCTGGAGACTTACTCTTTTTATTTTTCCTAAAAACCTGAAAGATACTAACAGCGCAACGTAAGTTTAACAATAAAATATATGAAAAAAATGTTAATTTTTTCTTCACATTTTTGTACCGAAATTGCTTTATAATAAATACCCGGTTAACCAGTAAACCGGTTGAGCAAAAAACAATAAAAAATTGGGGGGAAAGGGTTGGGTGAGAGGAGCTAATAAAAAGGCTAAAAGTTGCCGGTATTTTTTATCAACTTTTTTGAAATTTGTAAACTGACACCAACTCCGGGAGCTTTATCCTGTGATGAAAATTAATTGAATTAAAATGACTTTGAATATTGCAATATCTGTGGCCTTGATGCGGACAGCGACGCCTTGAAAACTGTTTTGTGTAATATCCTAAGCCGTTACTTGGAGTTCTGGTAATTGTTCATGAATTCCAAAAATGGAACTTCGCTTTGAAACGTCCTTTTGTTGCTGCATAAACTAAAAATTTAATTACGAAGCAACAATTTTACTTTTTTTTCATCAGATTAAAAGACTTTAAAGGGGTGCCCATAGAACTCGGAAGACTGGAGTCAATATAACTTTACGAAAATAATAAGTCGTATTCATTTTCTTTTATATGTTTTGTTCGAGATATAATAATACTATTCATTAAAATAAATAATTTTATTTGACTAGTTTAGGTTTATTACGATCAATCAAATGCATCAGAAATACAAAAAAACCGTTTAACAAAAACTTTTCGCAGAGTAATTTCGCAAAATTACTTGCAAGCCCGTTGTTATTTAATTTGCGAAAATTACTCTGGCGAAAAGTTTTTGTTAAACGGGTTTTTTGTATTCTGTGCATTCTGATGATCGGTAATAAACCGAAACTTAGTAAATAATAAATTATTTATGAAATAGTCAGTATATTTTTGTTGACTTATTAATAATTAATATATAATTAAGTTATTATAGTACTGAACCGTTCATAAATATGTTTCGCTTGTATAATTGTATTTTATCTATTTCAGGAAGAATTTGCGGTCGAGTTTTCATCTTGGAAATCGTAAAATTTTCAAAACTTAAGAAAATTTTCGCATTTTTCGATCCAAAATTTTTTTTATTTCTTTATGTGAAGTCTGTGGGTTAAAAACAAACAAAATAGCCACTTTAACTTTTTCATAGATGCCTCCATTTTTATTAGGCGCCTGTTGAAAAATCATAAAATTTTTTGTCTTTTTGTCGAACTTTTTTTAAAATATTATGAAACTTTCAGCAAATTCAAGTCAATATTGTTATAGTGTTTTTTGAATTCCTTCAAAAAAGTTCAGACAGAATTACAGATCTAAATTTTTCTAGTATTCTATTAAGTTTCGTATAGACAACTGATGGAAGGTCGCGCGATTGTAGTTGTTTAACTATGATGCACTTTACAACACTTGTTTGTACCGCGGTTTGTGCCATTCGGCACGCAATTTTAATACTTTTATCCTGCAAAAGTTCCTCATAAAATTTCGGTTGTTATAAGGGTCATTTTTTTGATCAGGAGCATTTTTTAACATTAAAACGGGCATGTGAAGGTCATGTTTTTTTCCAAAAAGGCTGTTTCTCTATTTAGGCCATTTTTCATGAAAAAACACTTTTCATATCAGGAAATTTTTGTGTGTCGCAGAATTGTTAAAGGAGTTTTTTTTTAAGAAGGAGGCCCACCTTTCTCTATGACTATTACGGGGAAAACCATAGCTGATATCGAGAAAGTTTTTTGCATTCAACTTCACTAAAAAAACTCAATATAGAATTTTATCAAGTTGATTGGAATCCGGTTCACCGATATAAACCGAAGTATGTTTTTGGTAGGGTTCGAATCTCGGTGGGCCACGAAATATTTTTTCTTAAAAATTAGCCGGAAAGTTGATGTCCTATGCTTTGTCGTTCTTATATCAGTGATCATTAGATGTCTTTATAATGCCTCTTTAAATAAAACTACCTAAGAGGTAGTTGTTTTTTAAAGGAGTACACCCTTCTCAACGATGTACGGAAAAACCGTAAATGCAATCGAGAACGGTTTTTTGCATCAACTGCCAACTAAAAAAGCTCAATGGAGGAAATTTTTTAATTTTTTATCGACAACCGTTCACTCGGGTAACCGGAGATTCCTAATTTATAGGCATTTTCGGTATAAATTTGACGAAAAAAATCGAATCTCGTTTTTTTCTTCCCGGAATTCCAGTCAAAATTATAGTTCAAGCAGTTAATAGTGTAGATAATCGTGATATAAGAACGAAAAAAGCATAGAAATTCAACTTTCCGCTGATTTTAAAGAAACAAAAAATATGGGCCCACGAGAATCTCGACACTACCAAAAAATTACTTTCGCGGTTTATATCCGTGGAACGCTGGATTTCAAATCAACTGCATGAAATTTCAACATTGAGCTTTTTAATTGCAGTTGAATGCAAAAACCGTTTTCTCGATGCAATTACTGTTTTCCGTAATCGTCATGAGAAGGGTGTACTCCTTTAAAAAAAACTACCTGAAGGCTACTTTTTTTGGCGGATACACCCGAACATGCTGAAGTTTGTTAATATCGTCTCAAATAACAGATTCTTATATCGGGGTTAGTTGAAATGGAATTCCCAATAGAAAGTGTTTTATTTATATTTTTCTACAGATACTCCAGTTATGTTTAAGATTAAAAAATAGAAATAGTTTGGCAAGAAATGAACACTTTTAAGGTTGAAGATAAAATATAAAAAAATCCAATTTTAACTTTTTTTTCATTAATATATCGCTCTGAAAAAACTGTTACCAAATCTTTTCAGACTTATTGCCACCCCTTAAAGAAGTTCTAATATTATATCGAAAATCATGCCTAGTGGCCTTTTTATCAGGCGCATAACTTTGGAGAAAGTGGACCTATGAAATCGCGGGAATCTTGATAAAGTCGCAATTCGAGTGATGTGATTGGAAACTGGTCAAAGTTATGACGCTGATAAAAAAAGCACCTAGCATAAATTTCGATATGAGGGAGCGACTGGGAGCCCTGGAAAAAATGATCTTTTCAATATTTTACCCACCTACCTGTAACGCGGGAGTTTTTGAACATATTTCGAAGTATATTTTTCTGTATTATAGGTAAGGGGATACAGGGTGAAAATATATTACACGTTATATATTGGTGAATATTCATATTTGCGTAATCAGCACAAAAGGTTTCGGCTGAATTTTGGAGCAATCGCTTAGTACCTAAACTTTCATTTTGTATGATCACTAACTACCTATCAAAAAAATCTATCATTTTGAAAAAATCTAGTTTTTGAAACATTTCGTCATTTTTGACGTAGCAAATGCGTAGACAGTGAACTTGGTAAGGTAGCTTATTTTCTGATAATATTATTTTATAACGTATCGGGAGAAACATCAACCGCAGCCAAAAATAAAGTCTATTTTTTTTAAAAATAGCAAAACATTTGAAATCCTTTTGGCAGTTTTATATCTGGCCTCAGTGGTTCTGATAAGTAGGCTCAGAATGCTCCCTGGCAAAATGATGTTTTGAAAATATTTGCTAATGATTTTAAAGTATAGCTGGATTACCGGAACCTCATGAGTACAGAGCCTGAATATTTGAATGATACAAACAACGCAAGATATTACCACCCCATCAAAACCCTGGATTGCAGAATAGGCGATTTCATTGGGTCAGATTAAACAATCAAATGCTCAGAATGAAATGTACTCTGAGGGTCGGTAATCATATAATCATATTGTATATATAATCACCCGTATGACGGTTATAAAATAAAATATATTCAGAAAAATAAGCTACCTTACCAAGTTCACTGTCTACGCATTGTACGTCAAAATGACCGAAAATGTTTTCAAAAATTAGATTTTTTTCAAATGATAGATTTTTTTTTGATAGTAGGTAGTGATCATACAAAATGAAGTTTAGGTAACTAAAGCATGCTCAAAATTCAGCCGAAAAACCATTTTGTGCTGATTACGCAAATGAATATTCACCAATAATATAACCTGTAATATATTTTCACCTCGGTATCCCCTACCTATAATACAGAAAAATATAATTCGAAAATGTTCAAAAAACCCGCGTACAGTAGGTGGTAAATATTGAAAGATATTTTTCCCAGGGCTTCCCAGTCGCTCCCTCTATATCGAAAATTATGCCTAGGTGGCTTTTTTATCAGGCGTCATAACTTTGATCCAGTTTCCAATCACATCACTCGATTGTCGACTTAATTCAAGAATCCCGCGATTTCATTAGTCACTTTCTCAAAGTTATGACGCCTGATAAAAAAGGCCACCTAGGCATCATTTTCGATATATAATAGAACTTTTTAAGGGGGTGGCATAAGTCTGAAAGATTGGTACATTTTTTCAGAGCGATATATTAATGAAAAAAAAAAGTTAAAATTTATTTTTTTATATTTTATCTTCAATAAAAGTGTTCATTCTTGCAAACGTTTCTATTTTTAATTTCTTAACATAACTGAGTATCTGTAGAAATATAAAAAACACTTTTCATTGAAATTCCATTTCCAACTAGCTCCGATGTAAGAATCTGTTTTTGAGACGATATTAACAAACTTCAGGCATGTTCGGGTGTTATCCGCAAAAAAGTAGCTTAGGTAGTTTTTTTTTAAAGGAGGCCACCCTTCTCATGACGATTACGGGAAAACCATAGCTGATATCGAGAAATGTTTTTTTGCATTCAACTGCCAACTAAAAAAGCTCAATGGAGAAATTTTTCCTTTTTGATCGGACAACCGGTTCACCGGTAACCGGAGATCTATTATATAAGCATTTTCGGTATAAATTTTGAGAAAAAAAATCGAATCTCGTTTTTTTCTTCCGGGAATTCATCAAAATTATAGTTCAAGCAGTTAATGTGTAGATAATCGTGATATAAGAACGACAAAGCATAGAAATTCAACTTTCCGGCTGATTTTAAGAAAAAAAATTCTGGGCCCACCGAGATTCGAACCTACCAAAAAATTACTTTCCGGTTTATATCCGGTGAACCGGATCTCAAATCAACTTGATAAAATTTCTATATTGAGTTTTTTTAGTTGACAGTTGAATGCAAAGAAACATTTCTCGATATCAGCTATGGTTTTCCCGTAATAGTCATGAGAAGGGTGGCCTCCTTTTAAAAAAATACCTTAACAATTCTGCACATCAAAAAATTTCCTGAATATGAAAGTTTTTTTCCATGAAAAATGGCCTAAAATAGAGAAAAACAGCTTTTTGGAAATAAAAAATGACCTTCAATTGCGTTTTAATATTAAAAAATGTCCTGACTATCAAAAGAAATGACGCCTATAACACACGAAATTTTATGAGGAATCTTTTGCAAGGATAAAAGTATTAAAAATTGCGTGCCGAATGGCACTAACCGGTTGTACAAACAAGTGTTGTAAAGTGCATCAATAGTTTAAAAATGACAATCGCGCGACCCTTCCATCAGTTGTCATACGAAAACTTAATAGATACTAGAAAATTTAATCTGTAATTCTGTCTGATTTTTTATGAAGAATTCAAAAAACCACTTATAAAATATTTTGGACTTGATTTGCGGAAAATTTTCATAATATTTCTAAAAAAGTCGACAAAAAATGAAAAATTTTATGATTTTTCAAACAGCGCTTTAGCTTTCTTAAGAAAATATGGAGGCATCTATGAAAAAAGTTAAAGTGGCTATTTTGTTTGTTTTTACCCACAGACTTCAATAAAAGAAATAGAAAAAATTTTGGACGAAAAATGCGGAAAATTTTCTTAATGTTTTGAAAATTTTACGATTTCAAAGATGAAAACTCGACCGCAAATCTTTCCTGAAATAGATAAAAAATAATTTTATCAAGCTGAAACATATTTATAACGGTTCAGCTAACTATAATAACTTAATTTAATATTAAATTATTAATAAGCATACAAAAATATACTACTATTTCATAAATAATTTATTTAACTAGTTTCGGTTTATTACCATCATCAGAATGCACAGAAATACAAAAAACCGTTTAACAAAAACTTTTCGCCAGAGTAATTTCGCAAATAAATAACACGGGCTGCAAGTATTTTGCGAAATTACTCTGCGAAAAGTTTTTGTTAAACGGTTTTTTTGTATTTCTGATGCATTTGATTGATCGTAATAAACCGAAACTAGTCAAATAAATTATTCATTTTATGAAATAGTATTATTATATCTCGAACAAAACAATATAAAGAAAATATACCGACTTATTATTTTCGTAAGTTATATTGACTCCAGTCTTCCGAGTTTATGGCACCCCCTTAAAGGTCTTTAATCTGATGAAAAAGTAAAATTGTTGTTCGTAATTAAATTTTTAGTTTATGCAGCAAACAAAAGACGTTTCAAAGCGAAGTTCCATTTTTGGAATTATGAACAAATTACAGAACTCAGTAACGGTAGAGAATATTACACAAAACAGTTTTCAAGGCGTCTCTTCCGCATCAAGGCCACAGATATTTGCAAATATTCAAAGTCATTTTAATTCAATTAATCAATCACAGGATAAAGCTCCCGGAGTTGGGTCAGTGTTACAAAAATTTCGTTGATAAAAAATACCGGCAACTTTAGCTTTTTTTTTAGCTCACCCCACCCTTTCCCCCCAATTTTTATTGTTTTTTGCTCAACCGGTTTACTGGTAACCGGGTATTTATTATAAAGGCAATTTCGGTAAAAATGTGAAGAAAGAAAATTAAACTATTTTTTTCATATATTTTATTTAAACTACGTTAGTATCTTTCAGGTTTTTAAGAAAATAAAAAGAGTAAGTCTCAAGACCTCACAGATTTGAAATCTAGAGTTTGCAAAACTATTTTTTTTCTTTCAGAAATGGATCTAAAATACAGTATGTCACGTTTTTGCTTCCGTTTTCCAATTTGCATAATTTTCTATCCGCCAATCAGAACGCTCAAATTTGTCAAGCAGATTAAAATTTTTTCATTGGCGGATAGTAAATTATGCAAAATGGAAAAACGGAAGCAAAAACGTGACATACTGTATATATTTCTATACTAAAAGTACTAAATACATAGACAGTGGAAATATAAACATAAACAAAATAAAAAATATGAGTTTCCGACTGATTTCAAGAAAACCATATGGGCCTCACGAGATTCGAACTCGCGAAAAATGACATTCCGGTTTATATCTGGTGGACCGGATGTCAAATCAAATTAAGAAAATTTTTCCAGTGAGCTTTTTTGTCGGCTGTTGAATACAAAAACCCGTTTGTCGATACTCACTATAGCTTTCCCGTAATCTCCATGGAAAGGGTGGCACGCTTGATCCCAAAAACTACTCAATTATAGTAATTAAAAAAAGAACAAATTTTAAACATTCTGAAATAAATCAGTTAAATTTCATGTGTACTCACGCCAGAAATTTTCCCAAAGGCCCAAAATTCAGAGCTCTATAGCGTAGTCGCTGCATGAAATCACCGTCAGACTACCAACAATCACATTTTTCGGCCTAATTAATCTAGGTAAAATCTTAAAAAGACATTTTTTGTGACAATCGTCCCTTAGCTGTAATCCACATTATTTTTGTAACATTATTGAACGAAAATGTTCTTTTGGTTCTATTAAAGATTTTACTCAATTTTCTTTGTCGAATTGTTCTGTTACTTTGGTTGGGATATTTGGCGACGTCGCAGTTTGGGCTATTCTCAATTTAGATAACGGTCTTGTAGAATATGTGATTGATGACAATACCGGGCTCTGAAACATGAATTATTCTAACTCACTGGTGTATAATACTAAAACATAGATAAAAGTGTGAATAAGGACAAACGAAAGTCGAATTTTTTTTTTCAAAATGATAGGAAATTTTTTTTGGATCCTTGGATCCTAATCGATATCAATCAATGAAATAATAGAAGCAACTTATTGGAAAACATAAAAAATATTTATTTTTATTAAAATTTTGAACATGGTTAAAATGCCAAACCCAAAATGAGAATAGAGTAAAAGATAAAAAAGTTATTTTAAAAATTATAGAAACTTTAACAGTGCTTGCATGTTCACAATAAGGCAGGAATGGCAAAAAAAAATTTCCTGAAAAAATAAATTTATATTGTTTATTAGGAATTTATAGAGAATAAATAACTTTGGAAATAAAATGTGTTTTTAAACTCACTTGCAACCCTGTCAAAATAAAACGTTTTTGAAATTGCCTATCATAAAGCTTGAAATTTTTCTTAATTGTTTTGTAAAAAATCTAAAATTTCAAGGTAAAGGACGGGCAATTTTAAAAATGGTTTTTAATTTTTGACAGGGTTGCAAGTGAGTTGAAAAAATTTTAAGTTCCAAAGTTATTTATTTTTTATTATCTACAATAAACAATATAAATTCATTTTGTTTGGCAGAAAAAGTTTTGCCATTCTTACCTAAGCTTACAAGTATAATTTTAAATTTTGATTAGGCTCACATTATAAATTAGATTTTTTTTATTAGTAAGATTTCGCAGCCTTTTGAGATTTTTGAAGTAAATCGTGTATAGTTTTACAGCCCTCTTCTGGATCCTGAATGAATTGTCAAAATTATTTATTATAAATTTGGACCTGGAAATTGTTTATATTGTAATTAATTTTTAGAATGTTACGATTGAATAGATTTTTATATAAACTTCCTAAATTTCGGAAATTGACAGACGATACAAAATCAGTACAAAATTTCGTTGGAGATACTCAGATTCTGATAAAATCGGAAAGCAAATTTCACAATCCAAATGGAAATTCGCTTCCAGTAATTCCAGCAGACGTTTTAAGGGTGTGGTGGAAGCATTAAAAATAATTTTCAAATTCGTGCAAAAGAAAATCTTTTTTTATTCTATCGAAAATAATTTGGACTAGAACAAAATTATTGTTTCAATTAGATTTAAAATTTTTTTGGGAAAAAAATAATCTCTTATTGCAATATTATCGAAAAAACAAACATTTAAATAAATTATAAAATTGATTCCATTTACGACGTTTCAGATTTTATTCTATTCTCAAGTAATAATTGTACAGATAAAAAACTGAATACTAATTTAAATAAACGTTAGCATTTTGCCATCCCTTGTAGTTTTATAGATGATCAAATTGACAGTATCATACCTACGTCTACATTTCAAGATGAATTATCTGGAATTTATAGCAACAGAGTGTCTGAAAATGTAAATAGGAATAGAAATCTAAAAATTTTATTCGATGAATATGAGGTCGATTTCAATGAAATGAGAATGAACTGCCATTTATTCTCCCAAAACTATAAATATGGCGCTAAATATATACAACTTCTTGATGGTAAGTTACATTATGAATATATATATCGATAGGGTGTGCAGCGGGCAAAATTTCAGTACAGTCCCTAACCCCTTGAATGCAAAAAAAACAAAAAAGTAGGCATTTCAAGGGGCAAAGGTAATTATGCGCATTTCAAGGGGCATGCCTTTTTTCTGGAGAAAAATTTTTTTTTCTTGATACTTTTATGTTTTTCGATTCTTTGAATAATCTACACCTAAATACGAATTTTGGTTTGCTGAATTTCTAGTTTCAAAGACTTAAAAATTTAAATTTTCTAAAAATTTGAAAATTTAATATACGAATAAATGTTTAGAAAACAATTAAGCGGTCTTTATTCATAAATTATGTACAGAATATAGTGGAAGTCGGTCCTAATAAATTAATGTGTTTAAAAGTTTAAATAAAGGTCAACTTATTAAATAAGGCAATTGAATGCGAGATTTTAGAAATTTTAAATTAAGAATTTTTTTTTGAAAAATGCGTTATTGGCATTTGAAGTTTTCTTTTTGAAGCAGATACTTTAATTATTTCTACATCTTGTGTTTCTGGCACTAACTCAAAATTAAAGCGCTGTGACAGTGGATATTTGGAATTTTACCAGTTAAAATCTTGTTGTTCCAATAAATATGACCTTTTAGAATAAACACTTTAGATCCTTGAATAAGCTTGTATTTGATAAAATCGTTGTTTGAATCGTGTAACCAGTTTCTAGAAAATGCATTTTTTGAATTTCATCTTCAAGTTCCATTTTTCTAATGCTTAATTTGAGCCGCAATCATCAATATGTTTTATAATTCAGTACTGTAATTTGACAGCGTCACAAATCGCAATATAAACTTCTTGCTCAAAAGTGCTAGTGATATGACTTATTCGCCGTAAGCCTCTATTGGCAGGTTTCTGGAGTACCAATAATTTTAGCAATTACTTGTCTCTGTATTTGTGTACCGAATTTTCAGAAAAATAAGTAGCTCAAATAAGACTGCGTTTTTTCGACCGCTGTCTATAACGATCATTATGCCTGGGTAACTTTAAAACTTATTCCCTATCTTTTAACATGCAAATAGTTTTTAAAGTGACCCAGGCATAATGATCGATATAAAAATCATATATTTCTTTTTTTTTGTGCTAATTTCAAACTATTACGCTTTAAGTATTTTCTCGTCATTTTTATTTATGAATTTTTATACAAAGCAGACCTTATATGCAGTATTTTGAGTCCCATACTGACAATTAAACAAATAAACCCTTTTACCGCCAAAAAAACGATCGGAAATATCTCTTGCCAGGTGATGATCGGTAAAGATAATCAAAGAAACGTTTTGTACGTAAAGAAGATTGCGTACTGTGCAAAAATAAATTAGCATTTAAGGGGTGAAAGCCTTTTTCAGAAAAAACAGGCATTTCAGGGTTAAAAGGGATTATGTGCCACTTCAAGGGGGCGCATTTCAAGGGGTTAGGGACTGTAAGAAATTAAAAAAAGTTTACAAAAAAAACTTAAATAGACTAAAATTATAGCGAAAAAAAATTCGACATTTTAAATCCTGTGTTTTGCATGCCTGTGTGTCTTAGCGATTTCACATAGAATAAATAGAAAAAACACTCCAAATTATGGATAGGTTTGAATTTTTCGCCTACGCATTCCGATTATAAACATTTGAACAAAAAAAATATTCGGTCATTAGATTAAAAAAAATCGTCTAATATATACATGAGTAATATGAGTNTCTGATTTTCTCGAGACAAGTGTCAAACGACAGATAATTAAATTCTAAGGCTTTCAAGATTATGAAATGATATCCGAAAATGACTCATTAGCGACCTGAAACTCTTTGAATCGTAGAGACCCGTTCTTCCTGTGACAAACTATTTGAGTCGTATAGTAGCTGTAAATTATAAGAGGGAAATTTTGTGATATGACACCACGCAGGGTCAAATTACAAAATATCACTGTGGGATTCCATATTTATAGCACAATTTTCTTATCTTATATTTGTATATTTAGCTGAAGAATTTGATAATCGAATAGCTACTCTTAAAGTTTTACTTCAACCTTATATCGAGGTTGCTTATGGATCTGAAGGTTATATTTCTGATACTCGAGCTCAAAATCGATTGGTTGGTTCGATGATAGAAAAATGTCCAAATTTATTGAATCCTAAAAGTACTGATGAGCTGCAAAAATGGCTAGAAGTGGTAAACTTTTTCACCATCGAAGATCCAAAACATCTTAATATTACTAGTCAGACATTTGGTAGACTGATTTTAAGGAAAGGATTATAGTTTACTACTATAGTTTACCTTAAAGGTAGTTTTTTTTAGACGCAACAGATTTCACTTTTCACCACGGACTAACCGTTAGAGATACTGTGATTTCTGTCTATAAGGACACCCTCTATAAGGACACCCTCTATAAGGACAATTTGGGGAAAATATGGCCAAAACCTACGCTTTTTGATTTTGTCCGTCCCTCTATAAGGACAATTTGGGAAAAATAATCAAAAGGGTATATTTTCATAAATTTCTATAAAACACCTCTTTTTCGTAAATTTTTTGGGTGAAGAGCAAAAAAAAAAAAAAAAGGTCTTCAAATTATTTTTCATCAAAATCGTATATAATTCAGTAAATTTTTAGGTAAATTTCAAATTGTCCTTAGAAATCTGTCCTTAGTAAAAAAAAAA
>SCLH01000255.1:309957-340662 GCA_004367855.1 Oikopleura vanhoeffeni | reverse complement strand
GATGATTTTTTGTAGATAAACCGGACCTCGGGGCT
Organism: Oikopleura vanhoeffeni; assembly: GCA_004367855.1. NCBI lineage: Eukaryota > Metazoa > Chordata > Appendicularia > Copelata > Oikopleuridae > Oikopleura > Oikopleura vanhoeffeni. The sequence continues at coordinate 340,627 of SCLH01000255.1, read as the reverse complement.
CTGCATGTCCTTTGTGATCAACATCAACTATTAATTTTTAATATATCTTCAAAACTTTGGTAGTTGATGGATTTTCAAGAAAAAATCTCATCACTTTTAAAAGGTCGTTTTATTACCAATCAGAGCTCGACAATATGTTTTTCGGAGCAAGATTTTTGCTTGAATATTCAAAAACTGAAACCCGTACGTTCGTGTTATTTCTAGTACGGCATCAAATCGACCTTGAAACCCCAGTACTCGAGTTGATATACTTTTCTAAAAAATTTCAGACCAGGCGATGTTATGATTTTTGTCAGGTAGACTTGTCTATCGGTCAAGACTATCGAAAAAGTCTAGGAGTCTCAGACTAATTGCGCTCAGACTTATTTTTCTGCCATACAGTCAAAATTGAAAAAAATCAAAACGTTATTTGAAAGTCTAGTTTTTGAGATTTTCTATAAGGGGTGACTATAACAGATAAGCGACATGAACTTCTCTGAAAAGGGTAACTATAACAGATAAAAGGTAACTATAATAGGGGTAACTATAACAGAGTAACTACTGTATTATATTTGAGTCGTTCATTATTGATTGTGTGCAATAATAATTTGAATATACATGTATTATTTACATGAAATACATTTTTGGTGAAAAATCTGAAAAAATGACTTTCTTTTAAGGGGGTCGGTGCATTTTGATAGATTTGCACTTTTTCAATTTTTTTTCTCTTGATGGTAAACTGTTTGCCACTTCAAAATTTTCGGATAAAAACTTTTTCGAACGAAAGTTGCCACTATTGAGCTTACTTCGTGTAATCTGATTTTCTTCAGATCGATTATTTTTACTTTATAAATCGTCTTTTGAAAAAACACTCAAAAAACGCGCGTTTGCTATCGAAGGTGTCTAAATTACAGTAAAATTTATTTTTTATTAATTAGAAGCCGTAAAAAACGGTCTCGACCACCAGTTAAAATTTATTTAATTTGTTTTTATACGATTTTTACGTCAAAATCGAAAATTTAAATTTTTGAAAAAAGACAAAAAAACAAATTTTAGCACATCGAAAGAAATTTTTTTTTTCATGAGTTTAATGAAATAAATTTTAACTGGTGGATGGGTCGGCTTACTATTTTGGCAAACTTTCGCGTGAAATATTTTTTTTTTATTCTGGATCAAAATGGGGATTCGATTGGATTCTGCCAACGTAGTTTCGCTTATGCAAAAAATTACTGATTCAGAGTATAAACAAGAGCGAAGAACAAAAACAGGACATATTTGAATAAAGTAAAAACGCTTGCTCCATTTCCAATATTTCAGCTGATTGAATTCCAGAAAATAAGTTTGAAAATTTGAACAAAGAAATGAAGCAAATTACTTCAAAATATTTTTGACCAAAATCACAAAACATGTCATATGATTTTTCAAAGAGCATATAAAAATATTGTCGGTCACCTACGCAAAAAAGTAAATGGCCATTTTGAAGAGTGGTTTTTTGGTTGATTTTGAAACAAAATAATGAAAAAATTTGACACAAAAATAAGGCATTTTTTTTTATTGTTGCAACTTTTTTTCAAAAATTTCTCATAATTTTGTCGAATTCGGAAAAGTTTAATTCGAACTCAAATTTTCTAAAAAGCAATAATTTCGATAATAATTTGTGTTACAAAAGTTGCCTGGATTATAACATTACTTTGATGGTATATTGAGGGGATATATAAAACCAGTAAAATTTTTCATCAATGAAGCCACATATCCGTATCTGTCAAAATTGCACCGGACCCCCTTAAGTCTATAAGGACAATGTTTGGTTAAGAAACGTTTCCTTGGTTTTGGCAGGACAGAATACAGCAGACTTGTTATATGAGTCATTTTCGTTCCCGTTTCGATGCGTAGGTTTAAACAAAATATAGGGGAAAAGGGGGACAAAACCCACACAAAGTCGTTCCCTTTTACAAGCCTGGTACAGTTAACTGTATTTATTTATGGAAAACGTTGTATCTCCTTTAAGATTATTTCCCGATTGAAGCAATTTGCCAAAGCTTGACAAATGATGAATTTGATATTCCAAGAATAGGATCGAACGAAAATGATCTACAAATGTTCTGTAATATTGCAAATGTAAAAAAATCTGAATATTTATCATTTGTGAAAACTCTATAAATTATAGACTATAATAAATAACTCATTCCAAAAATATAAAAAAATTGATTCACTTTGTTTTAATATATTCACTGGCAGTCGTCTCCGTCAATAAAAATCATGTCAATAATTTTTGTTTGCGATTGTTTTATATGTATAATGTTTTATATATAATTCAAGGTGATCAGAAATAACCTGCAACAGCTTAGAGTCTAGACCAGGCTTGAACAGGGGGTGTTTTTTCATCCCCTTTTTCATAGGGTAGAATATCTTCAAAAAGCCGTTCTCTTCACATTTTAATAACGTCGCAGTATTTAACATCCAGTTTACGAGGGATTTTCTTTTTTGATTGAATGTAGGCGTCTTTTTTGGTTAGTTTGTATAAGTAGAATATAAGATTGAATGAATCGAATTGTGGAAGAGAATGCGCCTGATCCACGCGACTCATTGTCTAGATATCTCGCCCCTCTAACTAAACTGGGATATGAACCGTTATCACAAAAGCTATCCCCCCCTGACCATGTCTATTCCTATCACAAAATTAGTCTTGTATAAGGCCTTGTATAATTTTGTGATGGGAATAGACATGGTCAGGGGGAGATAGCTTTTGTGATAACGGTTCAAATCGCAGGTAAGTTAGAGGAGCGAGATATCTAGACAATGAGTCGCGTGGATCATTCGCAGTCTCTTCCACACATCTATTCATTCAATATTATCTTCTACCATACATAAATATTTATCTATACTAAAACAAAAAAAGACGCCTATATCCTGTTTCAACACGTCTGAATCAAAAACGATTTCGTATTGTACAATACGAAATCGTTTTTGATTCAAACGTGTTGAAACAGGATATTCGATCGAAAAAAGCCAAAACGTTCTATTTTGTATAACATTGATAAAACTTTCTATCATACATATTGTTTATTGAATACTTTTTAATATGAAAGATGAAACATGTGTCTTTTCATCATTGTTCGCATTGCAGGCTCAGGACAGCAACCAGGAATGTGAAATAAGTTATTGCAAACTTTGACAGCTCGAGCTGAATTGGAAAAAATAATTTGACGATTTAAGGGGGTGGTCGTTCGTGTTTTCCTCGGTTGATTGGCTAAATTGTACCCATAATGAAAGGCTATACAGGACATACTCAAACATCCTGCCAAAAATATCAAAGTAATGTTTTATTCAACGTCTTCAGTCAGGAGTCCTGACTCAGAACTCTTGACACTTTTTGTTTCATCGAAAATAAAATCTGTCAAATTTAAACTAAACAGGGCTCATATGAAGCAAACTCATTCAACTTCAGCCATTTTTCTCTTTGTAACGCAAGAAAATAGGCCATAACATTATAATAAATATTGTTAATCTGAATTTAGCAGTTTGTTTTGTTGCGAGAACAGTTGAGAACTTGGGTATCTATTTTCTAAAAATGGCATATATCCCGATTCAAAGTGGGTGGATGTTGTTAATATCCGGCCCTGATTAGAAACGTATGTGTTTTTAGTAGAGGAACGGAATATAACAAAAGTGGATATAGGGGATATCCTTTTTCCCCAAGAACGATGCATCTTAAAATGAGAACTAACCTATAGCACGTGTTCGAATCCCACTAGAATGTTGTCATTTTGGAGTATGAAATTATGCGAAGGGTGCTTTGATAATTGGCTGCTAGAAGTTTGATGGTGCGTAATTCAACTAAGACAACATTTTTTTTGTGATACTAAACCCTACTACAACGATGATAGTAGCGGAAGACTAGTGTTTTGTCGTAGAGATTGATTTAGCAAAATAATATTTGTGTGTATACAGTTTTAATAATATGTTTGAAAAAACCGAACAGAATGAAAAATGCAGAATGTTCTCTGAATTGAAAAGTTAAACTTTTATCTTTCCATGCTTATTCATATCTTTTTAACTTAAGGGGGTGGTGTCGGTTTTTTTTAGCCCTTTAAATAGAATTAATTTTATGATACAAATTAATTACGGTAAATGATTATAAAGTTGACTCCAAGGAATCTCATGGTGGGGCAATTATTTTTTTTTTTCAAAGCAATTTAGAACAAAATCTGAATTTTTCCAAAATTCGAATAATTTTTTTTTGGTTTAAACCGCATAAAAACCGGTATTCCAACCCATGATATGAACATTTTTTATTGGTGAATACGTGCACCGAAAAGATTGGCATGACAAATTAAAATTATCGGAAATGTCCTTAAATTCGAATTCTAATGAAATTTCAATTATTTTTAAAGCCAAAAAATGTTAAACCCCTACTATAATTAATCGAATTTTGACGCTGATTGGTGTAAAATTTTGATCAGCTGTAAGCCAACTTTTGATTTCATGAAACTCAGTTCAATTTGGTTGTACTTTTTTGTGTTTTGAGGTTTTTTTTGTTCGATCAGACGAACTTTTTTTTTTTTTTTTTCGAACTTTCCCATTTCCGGTTAACCTTTTCCATTTCAAATTTTCTAGAATTCTAAGAAATTTTATTCAAAAAAATTTCCCTTTCTCAACATCACTTTACCGCATTATATTTATCACCTTAGTCGAAAAAATGGCTTCATTGTAAACATTCTCTAAAAGAAGATAGAGTTTTGAAGTTCGAAAAATCTGGGCATCGGCGGTTTAAGTGAGATTTAGAAGAAAAAAAGTAAAATCGGAAAAAATTGTTTTCTTCCTTCTCTCATCCACATTTTGGTTCTCATTTATTCGTTCTTTTGTGTAATTTTTTGAGACGCCTTTGTATGTGGGGTCTAAAAGGAGATAGATTTAAAAACAAACCGTTTAGTGCTCTAAAACAAAAATGAAAAAAAAAAAAAAAAAAAAAGAAAAAAAAAAAAAAATAAAAGAAAAAAAAAAGAAAAAAATAGACTCACCAGCCTGGTGGATGTGATGTAACAAAGGTTGGACTTTGAGAATGTGGTAATCGTTAAGACCGAAGGCTAGATCTACAAAACGAGTTGAATCCTCAAGATTTTTTTAAAAACAATGCCCTAATTTTGTTCCTGAAGGCGTGATTGAAAGGTACCGAAAAAGGCGGACACCACCTTAAATAAATATTTGTTTCTTAAATTTCAAGATACCCCCATATTTTTTTGTAACCATATAGTGGGATTCGAAACGCGCTATATGGTTAGTCTCATTTTTAAGATGCACTTCGGTTGGAGAAAATATTTTAAACATTTTTTATTATTGGAAAGATCGTTTGCTAGCTACAGTAATAAAATTCCACTCACATTTCTTATCATTACTGGAATATAAAAGTTTATCACACTTCGTGCACGTCTGGTTGTTGCAAAATGGCCAAAATATGTTATTTAGTGCATCTGATCCATTTGTTTGAGTGATATATTTTGAAAAAATGACAAATAGAAAAAATTTTAAACCAACCATTTTCTTTTGCGATTTATGAACAAGATCTACCTATATATACTACAAGATTTAGTCGTCTTTTGTCTGAATAAATAATTTAGAGGTTGACGTTTATAATTAAAATTATAAGCAGAATTACAGTCAAAATTATTTATTTTATGGCCTATGTAACCAAAGTTACTCTTGATCTTAAATTATACTTAGTTATCGGACCAGGGTCACACTGAAACCTATATGAATTTCCAATTTCACTCATAGTGTAAATAGGGTTCGCAAAAAAATTAAGCCCGTTAACTTTTGTTGGATTTGACGAGGAAAAATTGAAAGTTTTGTAAAAAGAATTATCGCCGACCAGATTTTATCTATCTTTTTTTCTATACCTAGAGAGCTAGGATTCGCAGCAGAAACCTTACATAATAAATTTGGACGGTTCATGAAAATAATTTTTTTATTCCAGGAGTTATTCCACCGAAAAAACTCCGATCACAAAAAATGTCAGTGTTACATTTTTCCGATTTTTGATAAACCCTATATATCCCTTTAACACCTGTTGATTAATCTAGGATGTGCGGGCTGAGGGAGACAATCCTAACACTCCTAAGACCCCTCCTAGCCACTCATGAGGCCGCTTTTCAGCCCGCACATACTAGATTAATCAAAAGGTGTTAAAGGGATATAGGTTAGTGACTGCGCATCCTATTTATAGCATATAAATTCTTTATTAATATTTACTGAATTAAATTTGATTTCAATAGTAAACACTACATTTTAACAAGATTTTTATAAATTCATCTTCAGGTTTTGTGATGAAGCAGAATTAATTAATTTGATAGCGTTGTTAACCGATAGTTTTACTATTTTTAAATATCTTAATAAGATAACTGTAAAGGTTCGGAGCTTTTGATAAAATACTACAATGACGATTTGAAATAAGGAATCCAAAATAAAAAAATCGGTTTTAATGTGTTCAAGCTATCTTGTTAGAGAAATTTTTTTTTGGTCATTTTAAGACTAGGATTTTTTTTTATGTAAAATTTTCAAAAAAAAATCGGTTTAAGGTCAATTTTTTGTGATTATACAGGTAGTATGTGATCCAGTTCTAGCGAAGCCGTATGAAGTGCTAGAAGGCTGATTTTTGGCCAGTGAAAATTAAGCGTTTGTGCGTTACCCGTTTTTTTGATTGAGGGTCGGCGACCAATATTGACCTCTAATGACCGGTCAAAGTTCAAGGTCAATCTCAAGTTCATCGTAAGACTTGAAAGTATTCCCAAAAGAATCTGAATGGTCAACTTTCTAATGAACGTATTAGCACACTAGGGTCAAAATGTACTGAAAGGTCGCTAGAGAGCAAACACTGGCAAAAAAGGCATTGACCAGTTTTTGCTCTCTAGCGACCTTTGAGTATATTATTGCCATAGTTGCTAATACGTTCATCAGAAAGTCGACCCTTTCCGATTCTTTGGGGATACTTTCAAGTTATACGACCTTGAACTTTGACCGGTCATTGGAGGTCAAATATTGGTCGCCGACCCTCAATCAAAAAAAACGGGTAACCGAAAAACGCTTAATTTTCACTGGCCAAAAAATCAGCCTTCTAGCACTTTTTACGGCTTCGCTAGAACTGGATCACATACTACCTTGTAAAATCACGAAAAATTGACCTCTAAAATCGATTTTTTTTTAATTTTACTTAACAAAAAATCATCGGGTCTTAAAAATGACCAGAAAAAATTCTCACAAGATAGCTTGAACACCAGTTAAAACCGATGTTTTATTTTTGAAATTCCTTATTTTAAATCGTCAATGTCAATCACATTATGCCATGTTAATATAAGCTAATAAAGTTCGGTTAAAAATATTAAGGAGGCTCTAGGGTCTCTAAATTTTATATTTGACATTTTGAAACGCCTATAACCTTTAATTTACCCGTGATAGATTAAATACATGTACATGTATTTTTTTTATAAAGTCATGAATAAAAGAGTCTAAAATGGCACGAATATTTGTTTTGTAATAAAATTTTGTGTTTGAACGAGTTTCAATTTTATATGTTTTCGAAACTTACAAATACTTTCAATAATAAATACGAAACTAACTACAATCCGAGAAATCGGATATAATAATTTTAGGTAAAATTCGTGTTTTTTTGGTCCGATCGCAGATGGTACAGCAAAATGACCTACACTTTTCGCTCGACACTGCTGTATATATTCATAAAAAATCAGAACTAATTTTCTTGTGGAATCTAATAACCTTAACCCTCCGAGGCATATAGCCTTTTGAAAGGCTAAAGTCACTCTAAATCAGCCAAAAATGATGGAAAAAATGATTGCAAAAACTTCTCTTTCTAATACATTTTAAAATTTAACAATGTGAATCTAAAAATATTTCCTAAAATTTTTTCGGATACTTGGTTCAAATTTTATGACGAATTGATTGAAAGGCTATTTTTCGCTTAAGGGGGTGGCATCGATCCGGCCGATTGGTACATTTTTTCATCTGAAATTGCTCTAGCAATATATGAAAGACAAAAAAAGGTGAAAATTTATTTTTTTATTTTTTATCTTCAATAAAAGTGTCCATTAAGTGCCTTTTTTTCTCAAAAACTTTTTTTTGATACAGTTGTCGCAAAATTTTTTTAGCAAAACCTTAACAATGCTAAAATCAGCAAATTGGTTTGTGGTTAACCTGACCTTTCCCACAATGTGTGCATCAAAACTAAATCAGATATCGAGAAAAACAGTCCATAAGTACCCACGTCTCCTAATCGATTGCGAAAATGAGCTTTTTGTGGGAAAATTTTTTTGAATTGGCAGTGCTGGAAATGCTTTTAATAAAATGCCTGAAGATATATCCGAAATCGGCAAAATTTAAAACTGTGTAAATTTCATTCGACTTTTGAGACATAGACCTTAATCGTTAATTTCTGACTCTAGTACCCGAGAAAAACCCATTATTTAGTGGGGCGTACGAAAAATAAAATTTCTGATATTTCCATGCAAATGAATTTTATCGGTAAAAAAGCCGAAAATCGACCCGGGTACCGTCATACAAAAAACTTGTGTGTTACTTTTGTGACAAATTTAGGACATTGTATTCTTCAAACTACTGCTGTTTCAACAGTCGTACAACTCTTCTCATCAACACTACAGGTGTGTTAAAAAACAAGTGAAAGGCACATAACATGTCACAGTATAAGTTATTAACCGCTTAACCCTCCGGAAGCAAATAAAAAAAAAGTTTCCGCCAAGGCAATAATATAGCCTTTCAGGAGGCTATTTTTTGAGCGTTGTTTACAGAAAAACCTCTATTAGATCAACCTTGCAATTTTTCCTTTATGATCAGGAATTGAAAAGTTAAATTTTCGAACAAAAAAAATTTCATATCCTAAGAAAGTTTTATGTTAATTCTAGAAAAAGTTGAAAAAGCTAAGGTTAAATTAAAACACGTGATACTACGCGATGGTAGGCTCCAGGAAATGATGTTCATCTCCATAACTGTCGCAGTGCTTTGTTCTACTCAAACTTTGTATGATTGAGTATTATCTGGTTGGGAATCAAGAAATATTTTGAAATATGTTCAAAATATCATGAAAAAAGTCAGCGGTTTTTAAAAAAAATTGTTGGTTTTCTCGTATTAATGAAAATATTTGATTTATTTACAATATTCAAGGCAAATATGGTTAAAGTGTATCAGCTCTGGCCTGATTTTTCACACATTCACTTATTTTTTCCAAACTATCATTTTATCCCATACTTATATGGATCACACCGCCCTCAGAGTACAAATCCTAAATATTTGAAGAAATGCGAAATCTGAGAAATTTGATCGGTTGATCTTTTCTTAATCTGACCAATGAAATCGGCCTATTCCGGGCTAATCAAGGGTTTTGCATTGGGTGCTAATATCTTGCGTTTGTTTGTTATCATTCAAATATCTTTAGGATCTGTACTCTGAGGGCGGGTTAACTCCATATCGAAATAAGATATTTTGAAATTTTCACTCCAAAAAATATTTTTGCTACCAGATATGTCTAGAAGGCTAAAATTATTTGAAAAATTGTTACTCCAAAACAAAAACTTTTTCTAACAACTGGCCTTAATTTGAATTATAATTCCAAAATTTTGATCAAAAAGTATTTTTTTCGGAAGTAAAGTTAAGGGGGTAAAGCATCGACTCGGCAGACTTGAGTCAATTAACTTACGAAATTAATTAGCTGTTTTACTTTTTTGTGCTAATTATTCGTTAAGCTGAACCAGAATAAATGTGCAGCTACTTATAAAATATTTTTGTCTATTTTAGGAAAGATTTGAGTTCAGGACTTTAATTTTGAATTCGTAAAATTTTCAAAAAAAATCAAAGCATTTATGAAAATTTTCCGCATTTTTCGTCCCAAAATTTTTCTATTTTTTTTTGGAATCTGGGGAATAAAATTAAAAGAAAATAGCCACTTTAACCTTTTTTCCATGCATGCTCTACATATTTTCTGACAGCCGTTTGAAAAATCATAAAATCTTTATTTTTTCATACTTCTGTCGAATTTTTATGGAATATTAAGAAATTTTCCGGCAAATCATGTCCAAAATTTTCAAATTTGTGGTTTTCCGAGATTCTCAATAAAAATCAGGCTAGAATGCACTTATTTTTATTTATCTATTAAATATCCGTATATCAACTAATGAGTTGGTCCCGAGCGATTCATTTCTAAACTATCGCGTGAAATTCTATCGCGTGAAACTTTCATATCAAGAAATTTTTGTACCGCAACATAGGAAACAAAGACTTTTTTTAGCGCGTTACTAGTCGTTAATAAATGCAAATTTAACACAAAAAAAAAAACCCGAAGTCTGAAAGTTTATTTAATATCGTCCTTCAAACAAACTTCTATGGTCGGTGTTAGTTCGGGAAATGGAGTTCCAATGAAAAGTTTTTTTAATATTTCACGATGTTAGTTAGTTATGTGTAAGAGAAATTAAAAATATAAACGTTTGCATAATGGACACTTTTATTTGAAGATAAAAAATAAAAAAAATAAATTTTCACCTTTTTTTGTCTTTCAATATATTGCCTAGAGCATTTCAGAATGAAAAAATGTACCAATCGGCCGGATCGATGCACCCCTTAAGCGAAAAAATAGCCTTTTAATAAATTAGTCATTAAAATTTGAACCAAGTATCCGAACAAAATTTTTAGAGATAATTTTTAGATTCACATTTGTTTAAATTTTAAAATGTATAGAAAGAGAAGTTTTTGCGATCATATTTTTCCATATTTTTGGCCTGTTTAGAGTGACTTTAGCCTTTCAAAAGGCGTATATCCCCTTATCACTTTGGTTAGATGCGTAGCCATTGAGAATTTTTCCACTCCTCGGTGATGCCTCGGAAAAGAATCCCTGTCTAAAAATAAGAGGGCGAATGTTAGGCGAAAATGAGTAGATTGACGCAGAGTTGAACGGATGATCGAGATTACGCGTACGTTAGATTGTGAAGTTCCCGTTCAGCTGGCGCCCTCTAGGGCTTAGTCGACAAAATATTTTAAAGAGAGAAAAGACTCTTTCCTGAACTAACATTTTTAATGCGTAATAGCCTTATCCTCTTCTTAGCTCATAAATTTTATTTCAAATGTCCGCCATTATTTGTAACTTTTAAGAAAGCTTATTTAATTGTTCTTTAAAATGAATCTTAATAAATTTAACAAAACTTTGATTACGAAGCAGCATTTGAGCCCTAAAAATGAGTTTTTAAAAATTGGAAAAAACGCTGTAATAAGAAAGAAAATAGATTACTATTTCTTTGGAAAATGGCGTCTAAGTATTGCATTCCACCTTTGCTAGTTTAGCCAGAAACTTTTTTCGATAAAGTTAAAAACGTTGATTTTAAAGATTTGTGACATAGAATGCAAGCTTTAAGGATGTGGGCGACGATATCTCAGCTTCACGTATAATACATTTGATAGCACCTATGTTGTTAGAGGACTTTTCTGCCAAGAGTTTTTTAACTTTATAGTTTTTTTTGGTTTTGAGATTTTTTCAAAGAAAAGTCGGTTTTCGGGCGGTTGAAATTAAAGGTTAAATTAAGGGTGACGATAATTGGATGATTTTCAGATAACTTTTTGAATTGCCCTATATTTGTAGAGGAATTGTCACTGAGTATTTTTAAGACTAGTAGGATTTTTTCTGAATTTCGAAATTTTTTCAAAAAAAAGTAAGGTTTTAAGAAAATTATAGTTCAGAATTTCACCAAGAAACTAGAAATTCACACATAGTCGTTCCTGAGAGCTTGTGGAGGAGAAAATTGGAAAGAGGCGTAGCCTGTACGGACCTTGAATCCAGGCCCTTTTGCGGTGAGTTCATGTACAAAGTGAGAAACTTTTCTATAAATTTTCAAGGAGGAGTGAGGCTTTGCGTGAAGGCTCCAAAATAGGCTTTGTTCTTGACCACTAGGGGCAAAATTTTCTACCGCCTCGGAGCATGCGCATTTATTTTGAAGTTAAGATTGCAAATAAAAAGGAAAATGATAAGGATGAGATGAGGAGTAGGCTTTTAGTGCTTTTTAAAGGACGCCTACTAAAAACCATTTTTCTGAAGCGTTGGAGGTTGACGGGTATCAGATGCTCTGAATAGTACTGGCAACTTTCTTAAGAGTGTACTACAAATTTGAAAAAATTAAATTATATTTCTGAAGCCAGTTTTCTCAGAAACTTTCACTTGAAAATGTGGTAAAAAGAGCCCAATTAAATCGTCGCCCAACATCCTTAAAGGGGGTATATCTGTCTGATTAAATAAAAGGCCTGTAGAGGCATTAAAAATGCTCCAAATTGATAAGGGGTGATAATTAAGTGTACTAAGAACCAAATCATCAAAAAAAATTTTTTCGAAATTTATCCGCTTTTTTTCGTTTTTTTTTTCTAAGTATTTTTTAAAAGATGAAGTGTTTTAAAAATTAACGTTTGCGTCGAATTTGACGCACTAAACTTCAATATCGCCTTGACGTAAGCCAAACTTTCTCTCAGTGTTTCCACTGGCTTTCTTTTTGAGGTTTACTTTCGAAAAAAATCGAAGCACTTTTTTTTTTCGGAAATTTTTTGGGAAAATGACCAAAAAAATCATATTTCTCGAGTTTCAAGCTGGAAATTGCAAAAAAAAGCCCCGCCTAATCTCTTAACAAATGTTCTGGAGAATACTTGGTAAAAATTTGAGCCATTTTGCAAATATTATCTTCAGAGGAGATAGATTTTGAAGTCCTGAAATTGTGAAAATTCGTCGGTTATTTGGCGTTCTAAGAATTCTTCAGTCGCCGGATCGATAAAAGCTCGCCTTAAAGATTGGCATACTACCGTTACGTGATCTGTGAAAATTTGAGTCTCGATTTGACTATGACCGTGCTGGGAGGAGATTTAGATTTGCAGTTTGGAAAATGTTCACCAGTTGTTACGATACTTGTACCTATTGGTGTAATGGTCAAAAATAATTTGTGATGTACTTTTTTCGCAAGATTAAGGTTAGATCTACAATTAGCATTTCGGTTTTTTCTTCATAAGCTTTTAGTTTTTCAGATATATCCCCGTGAATATGTACAATTATCGCAGATTAGTACCCCCTTAGAACTAACCGGCAGGCAGAGAGCAGGGCAATTTTAGGGAAAACATCAATATTTGTGACTTAATTTGTTTGTGAACTAGCCCGGAAATCCAGTTTTTGAAAAAATTCTTAACTTTTGTAGTTTTTTTGCAAAAAACTGATTTTTCTTATTTTTTTTCTAGAACGGGCTAAGTGGCACATCCGAAATATAATCGAAAATCAACTTCAAATACACCTAAAACCCGCGGCTTTCGTACGGCTGTGCACAGCCATTAGCAACTTACTTAGGGGGTATTGCGACTTCTGATTTGATAAAGACCTTAAAGGGGTATGCGACTCTGATTTTGACATTTTTCTCGGTGAAATATACTGAAAACTAACAGTTCATGAGGAAAAAATGAAAAATGCTAATTGTAGATCTATCTTAATTTGCGAAAAATACATCACAATTATTTTTTGATATTCCAAAACATTGTTACTAACAAAACCAACCTTCGCACAGGTAATTTTGAACTTAACAGTAATCTGATACAATCCCACCTACGCCGACACCTACGCTTTAAAAAAGCTTCTTTAAAAAGACACGCGTTTACCTACTCCTTCAATTTCTATCATTTTTTATTATTTTTCGTTGTGTCAGGCTCTGTGAAAGCCTTAACAAATAATGCAAAAGCGCTTTTGTTTTAACATTTTGCTTTCCAGCGAAGAAAAACGCGAAAAAACTAAAAATTAAATTTTGAAATGGTCAGTTGGAGGCTCGGGCCATGGTCAACTTTTCATTTTGAGCCTAATTTTTTGAAAAAATTTAGAAACCCAGAACAAAATGCGCTGCAACAAATAATTTTGTTCCGTGCATACAACACTTTTAACCCCCTCACACCCAAACGCGCATTCGGGGACGCGAGATTTTTTTAATCCTTAAAACGAGATGAAATAATGATTCAACAGACTTAATTCAATGTGTATAGAGCTTCGCATTATTTTTCCTAGTAATGGTTTAAAATTTGAATAACGACTAGTAGTTTCAAAAAGATATTTTTTCCTACTTTTTTTGTTTAGGATTTTTCGCCACTGATTTCCGTAGTAAAAAAAATACCTGGTACTATTGTTTTTTTTCTCTGGGTCTTCATTGAGAGTTTTTATGTTTTCTGAAGTGATTCTCTAATTAACTCAAAAAATAAAAAAATCAATAATGCGCGAAATAATTATCTTTTGAATGAAATCCGTTTGATTTTAGTTAGAATCGATTGCAAAGCGACAAAGAGCCACAGCTGAAGAATCATGCCGAGTAATCAAGCTTCCAGCTGGCCCCATTACTCAGTTTTTCTTTTTGTAGTGGGCTGAACAACTTGATCTAATAAATTATATTTTATCCTCAAATAGGTGTTGCTTACAATTTCCGAATGTATTTTTGGCACAGGGAAAAAAGGAAGTGATATGTTTAGAACGTAATGGAGGAGAGATTATTTTAATCAGAGCAACCAGATTCAGCACGGCCCACGGTTGAGTTTATTTATATACAATTTGCGTATAAACTATGGAGAAACCGTTTTTTTGAAAAGAATTAAAAGTTCAATTTTATGGCGTATATTGATCAAAAATAATTAAATTTTGGAAACTTTTTATATTCTCCAATTCACCGTTGAGCCTTCAAAGTTCAAGTAAAACTATTTAATATTCAATTTGTTCTGATTTTTGTGCGTGCATTTTGGCTTGAAGGGATAACGACAATTTTGTTTTTCAGAACTATTCAGATAAGCTATTTATAAATTCCAAGATCCATATGTGATAGCCAGTGTTCTACTTTTAATTTTTCTGTAATTCAATGTGTAATTTTGAAAAATGTTATGGTTTTTCGGATGAATTACCTTGATAACTAAACCTCTATTTTCTCTGCATTTAGTCGAGCATAAACAGAATAAAAATTTTTGAAAATATGGGCCTCCAAATTCAAATCTATCCTTGACTTCAGGCCAGCGAAATAATGAATATTCTATTGCATTTATTATCTCCGCCATAACCGCTCCAAGTGGCGTCCCCGGAATGGCGTCGGTTTGGTGGTGAAGGGAATTTCGAATGTTTTGGGTGTGGAGGGAGTTAAGGATTTGGTGCAAATTTTTAACTCCGGTAGGCGTCAAAAGAAACAAATTAGCGCACTTTCAATTTAAATCATTAACAAATCAATAATTTTTTTGTTTTCGTTTTTGTCTCTTGTTTTTGGGCCGCCGAAGCAAATTTTGAACAACAAGCCAAATTTGTGCATTATTTTTAGGCTTCTCCGGAGCCGTCACACAAAAAAAATGATGAAAATTGAAAGGAGAAGGTTAACGAAAAAACTGCGTGTCTTTTAAGAAGCTTTTTTAAAAAAGCGTAGGTGTCGACGTAGGTGGGATGGTATCAGATACTGTAAGTTCAAAAGTTACGCGAAAGGTTGGTTATGTTATTTATCCAAATGTTTTTGGAATATCACCTTTGCTAGTTTTGCGGGAAATGCTCGAGGAAGCTCAAATTTGCGACACCACGTCCTTACACTCGTAGACCTTTAGACATGAATCTGTACCCAGACTCGATTTTCCGGAACTAGTGACCATTCTTATAAATCGAGCGCATATAAGGCAAGTTTTCATCATCAACCATACAATGGTTCGAATAGCTTAAATATATCAGCCAATTTGCTTATAGATATTGCAAAAAACCAAAAAAAATATTTAAACGAATTAAAAGGCCATTTTAATGAGGATAAGAAAAACAAAAGTTTGCGAAAATAAGCTTAGTTACACACAGAAGTGCAATAATTAAGATGAAATTAACTTTATTTATAATATTGAAACCTACTTCTACTGCTTTCGCCTCTGTCTAAATATAGTGATATGTTTTTCTCACAAAATCGTCTAGTAAAATGACTCTTAAATTGTGTGGAATATTATTTCTCGTCAAAGATCAGGTCAATTTAAGTTCATCGTATCACTTGAAAGTACCACCAAAATATCGGAAGGGTCGACTTTCTCATGAAAATATTAGCAACTATGGGTAAATTATGTACTTAAAGGTTATCAAAGAAATCAAAAATATCACATTTCACACAGGTTTTTTTTTCTCTCTGGCGGCCCTTTCAGTGATACAATAATTGGTCCCCAATAGTTGCATAATTAATTTCAATCAAAAGAGTTGACCACGCGATTCTTTTGAGGTACTACAGTCTCTAAGATGAAGCTTGAAATTGTAGGTAATTTGATATACGATACACCAATACGGTATTGACAAGAGTACTCAAAATGAACGTCAAAACATTTATTGATGAACTTTAAACGTTTTTAGACTTTTTTCGCATTACACCAAGTCCGAATAAAATCACCGTGAAGCGAATAATTCAAAATAGGTTTGAAACTGTGTCATAAATAAAATCCTTATTTCTTGAAATAAGATCACGTGACCAATGTGTGTTACTTAACCAAATCTTATTTCTTAATTTTAAGGTCACGTGAATCGTTTTGGAACTTTGGTGTAATGGAAAAAGGTATTAAAAACTCCTAAATAAGCATCTTCGCTTATTCCAAAAAGTGATATTAAGCATTTTTTTGAAAAAAAAAAAACATACTATTTTGAAATATCGACTTGACGTAAGCCAACTTTTCACAAGTGTTTCACTGGCTTTCTTTTGAGCCTACTTTCGAAAAAATCGAAGCACGTTTTGTTTCGGAAATTTTTCGGAAAATGACCAAAAAATCAGTATTTCGATTTCTAGCTGCGAAATTGCACAAAAGCTCTCGATTCATCTCTTTAAAATTTTCTGAGAATACTTGATAAAACTTTGAGCTATTTGCAAAACATATCCTTGGAGAGATAGATTTGAAGTCCTGGAAATTGTTAAAAAAATCGTCGGTTATTTGGCGTTCTAGAATTGTTCAGGTTGCTGGATCAAAAAAAGCTCTCCGATGAAAAATTTATATTACTACCGATTCGTATCTGTGACATTTGAGCCTCAATTTGTATACGTCTGAGAGGAGATAGAATTTTAGTTTTGAAAATGTCACCTTGTTACGGATAATGTAGCCTATTGTGTAATGGTCAAATAATTTTCTGATGTTATTTTTTCGCAGATTAAGGATAGATCTACAAATTAGCATTTCGTTTTTTCTCATGAACCTGTTAGTTTTCAGTATATTTAGCCGAGAAAATTGTCAAATCAGAGTCCGGCATACCCCTTTTAAGGTTCTCTATAAATCAGAGTCGCAATACACCCTTAAGTTGCTGATGGCTGTGCAGCCCGTACGAAGCCCGCGGTTTTTAGTGTATTGTGAAGTTGATTTTTCGGGATTTATATTTCGGATGTGCCACTTAGCCCGTTCTAGAAAAAAAATAAGAAAATCAGTTTTTGCAAAAAAACTAACAAAAAGTTGATTTTTTCAAAAAACTGATTTTTCGGCCTAGTTCACAACAAATTAAGTCACAAATATTGATGTTTTCCCTAAAATTTGCTGCTTTTGCCTGCGGTTAGTTTAGGGCGGTAATTCTGGATAATTGACATTATTCACGGTGATATTAGGGTTGTCCGCAGTCGAGCAAAATTTGAGATCAGACATTTTCAAAAACTGTATTTTTACGTAGAATTTTACCAGGGTAGACGAAAATGAGCTTTATTTTGAATAAAGAAATTACCAAAGCTTGAATTTCTGATTGGTTCAAATTTAAACCAATCCAGGATCCCGGAAATTTTTCATCAAGTTCAACTGACTTTTTATGTGATTCCGAAAATATATCATATATGTATGTCAATTGTCATCAAGTTTTGTGTTTTTTTTTATCCTTGATGAATTTTTAAAATCGCTGAAAAATGCCAAATTTTGGCTAAATTAGTCTCCTAGGCGCCTTGGATACTAATGTTGGGCCGTGAGATATTATTTTAAGTATTCACCATAAAATTTTTTTTCTGCATCTTTCCAGGAAAAAAATGAGAAAAATAAATTTGTCGATGAAATCAGATTCTTATTGGTCGAAATTGCCCTGCTTCTTGCCTGCGGTAGTTTAAGGGGGTATATCTGGATAATTTGACATATTCACGGTGATATATTCTGAAAACTAAAAGCTTATGAGAAAAACCGAAAATGCTAATTTGTAGATCTATCCCTTATCTTGCGAAAAGTACATTCACAAATTATTTTTGACCAATTACACCAATAGGTACAGTTGCGTAACAAGGTGACATTTTCCAATGCAAAATCTATCTCCTCCCAGACGGTATATCAAATCGAGCTCAAATTTTCACAATCACCGTAACGGAGTATGCCAATCTTTTAGAGTTCGAGCTTTTATCGAATCCGGCGACTGAAGAATTTCTAGAACGCCAAATAACCGACGGATTTTCACAATTTCAGACTTCAAATCTTATCTCTCTGAAGACTTATATTTGCAAAATGGCTCAAATTTTTACCAAGTTATTCTCCAGAACATTTGTAAGAGATTAAGGCGGGCTTTTTTTGCAATTTCCCAGCTTGAAACTCGAAATTGATTTTTTTGGTCATTTTCCAAAAATTTCCGAAAAAAAAAAGTGGTGCTTCGATTTTTCGAAGAGTAAACTCAAAAGAAAGCCAGTGAAACACTGAGGAGAAGAGTTGGCTTACGTCAAGGCGATATTTGAAGTTTTAGTGGTCAAATTCGAGCAAACGTTATTTTTTTAACTTCATCTTTTTAAAAAAATACTTAGAAAAAAAACGAAAAAATGCGAAATTTCGAAAAAATTTTTGTTTTGATGATTGGGTTCTTAGTACACTTAATATTATCACCCCTTATCAATTTGCAGGGCATTTTTAATGCCTCTAAGGCCTTTATTTAATCAGGACAGGATATACCCCTTTAAGGATGTGGGCGAC
Organism: Oikopleura vanhoeffeni; assembly: GCA_004367855.1. Classification (NCBI taxonomy): domain Eukaryota; kingdom Metazoa; phylum Chordata; class Appendicularia; order Copelata; family Oikopleuridae; genus Oikopleura; species Oikopleura vanhoeffeni. The sequence goes on along the minus strand of SCLH01000255.1, from coordinate 321,682 downwards.
GATAATTGGGCTCTTTTTACACATTTTCAAGTGAAGTTTCTGAAACTGGCTTCAGCAACATTAATAATTTTTTTTTCAAATCTTGTAGCTACAACTCTTTAAGAAAGGTTGCCAGTACTATTTCAGAGCATCTTGATACCTCAACCTACGCCTCAGAAAATGGTTTTTAGTAGCGTCTTTTAAAGCACTAAAAAGCCTTACTCCTCATTCATTCCTTATCATTTTTTCCTTTTTATTTGCAAATTTAACTTCCAAATAAAATGCGCATCTCCGAGCGGTAGAAATTTCTGCCCCTAGTGCGTCACAAAAGCCCTTTTGGGAGCCTCACGCAAAAGCCTACTCCTCCTTGAAATTTATAGAATAATGTTCAATTTTGCACATGACTCACCGCAAGCCTGGGATTAAGGTCCGAACCGGGTAGCCTGTTTTCCAAATTTTCCTCTCCAAAGTCTCAGGAACGACTTGTGAATTTCTAGTTTTTGGTGGAATTTCCTGAAACTATAAATTTTCTAAAACCTACTTTTTTTGAAAAAATTCGAATTCAGAAAAATCCTACTAGTAAAAAACTCAGTGACAAATTCTCTACAAAATAGGGCAATCAAAAAAGTTATCTGACAATCTCAATTATCGTCCCCTTAATTTAACCTTTAATTTCAACCCCCAACAAACCGACTTTTCTTTGAAAAAATCTCAAAAACCAAGAAAAAAACTTTATAAGTTTAAAAAACTTGGCAGAAAAAGTCTCTAAACATAGTGTAATCAAAAATGTATTATACGTGAAGCTGAGATCTCGTCGCCGCACATCCTTAAAGCTTGGCATTTAATGTTCACAAATCTTTAAATCAACGTTTTTACTTTTAGTGAAAAAAGCTGGCTAAACTAGCAAAGGTGGAATTGCATACATTAGACGCCATTTCCAGAATAGGTAATCTATTTTCTTTCTTATTACAGTTTTTTTCAATATTTAAAAACTTCATTTTTTAGGCTCAAATGCTGCTTAGAATCAGATTTTGTTAAATTTATTAAGGATTCATTTTAAGACAATTAATAAGCTTTCTTAAAAGTTACAAATAATGGGACATTTTAAATAAATTTATGAGCTAAAGGAGGGATAAGGCTATTACGCCATTAAAATTGTTAGTTCAAAGAGTCCCTTTCTCTCTTTGGAAATATTTTGTCGACTAAGCCCCTAGAGGGCTCCACGCTGAAACGGAACTTTCCCACACTAGCGTACGCGTAATCTCGATCATTCTCGTTCAACTCTGCGATCATCTACTCATTTTCGCCTACATTCGCCCTCTTATTTTTTAGACCAGGATTCCTTTCGAGCATCACCGAGGAGTGAAATCTCAATGGCTACGCATTGCTAAACCAAAAGTATAAGGGGATATGCCTCGGAGGGTTAAGGTTATTAGATTCCACAAAAAATTAGTTCTGATTTTTTATGAATTATTACAGCAGTGTCGAGCGAAAAGTGTAGGTCATTTTGCTGTACCATCTGCGATCGGACCAAAAAAAAACACGAAATTTTTACCTAAAATTATTATATCCGATTTCTCGGATTGTAGTTAGTTTCGTATTTATTATTGAAAGTATTTGTAAGTTTCGAAAACATATAAATGAAACTCGTTTCAAACCAAAATTTTATTACAAAACAAATATTCGTGCCATTTTAGACTCTTTTATTATGACTTTATAAAAAAATACATGTACATGTATTTAATCTATCACAGGTAAATTAAAAGGTTATAGGCGGTTTCAAAATGTCAAATATAAAATTTAGAGACCCTAGAGCCTCCTTAATATTTTTAACCGAACTTTATTACTTTATTAACATGGCATAATGTTGATTGACATTGACGATTTTAAAATAAGAATTTCAAAAATAAAACATCGGTTTTAATGTGTTCAAGCTATCTTGTAGAGAATTTTTTCTGGTCATTTTAAGACCAGGATTTTTTTTTGTTAAGTAAAATTTAAAAAAAATCGATTTTAAGGTCAATTTTTCGTGATTTTACGGTAGTATGTGATCCAGTTCTAGCGAAGCCGTATAAGTGCTAGAAGGCTGATTTTTTGGCCAGTGAAAATTAAGCGTTTTCGGTTACCCGTTTTTTTGATGAGGGTCGGCGACCAATATTGACCTCCAATGACCGGTCAAAGTTCAGGTCAATCTCCAGTTCATCGTATAAACTTGAAAGTATCCCCTGAAGAATCGGAAGGTCGACTTTCTATGAATATTACAACTATGGGTCAATAATATACTCAAAGGTCGCTAGAGAGCAAAACTGGTCAATGCCTTTTTTGTCAGTTTTTGCTCTCTAGCGACCTTTCAGTACATTATTGACCCATAGTTGCTAATACGTTCATTAGAAAGTTGACCATTCCGATTCTTTTGGAATACTTTCAAGTCTTACGATGAACTTGAGATTAACCTTGAACTTTGACCGGTCATTAGAGGTCAAATATTGGTCGCCGACCCTCAATCAAAAAACGGGTAACCGACAAACGCTTAATTTTCACTGGCCAAAAAATCAGCCTTCTAGCACTTCATACGGCTTCGCTAGAACTGGATCACATACTACCTGTATAATCACAAAAAATTGACCTTAAAATCGATTTTTTTTGAAAATTTTACATAAAAAAAAATCCTAGGTCTTAAAATGACCAAAAAAATTCTCTACAAGATAGCTTGAACACATTAAACCGATTTTTTTTTTGGAATTCTTATTTCAAAATCGTCCATTGTATATATATATTATCAAAGCTCCGAACCTTTACAGTTATCTTATATAAGATTCTATAAGATTTGATTTAAAATAGTAAAAACTATATTTTTAACAAGCTATCAAATAATTAATTCTGCTTCATCACAAAACCTGAAGAGAATTTATAAAATCTTGTTAAAATGTAGTGTTTACTATTGAAATCAAATTTAATTCAGTAAATATTAATAAAGAATTTATATGCTATAAATAGGATGCGCAGTCACTAACCTATATATCCCTTTACACCTTTGATTAATCTAGTATGTGCGGGCTGAAAAGCGGCCTCATGAGTGGCTAGGAGGGGTCTTAGGAGTGTTAGGATTGTCTCCCTCAGCCCGCACATCCTAGATTAATCAACAGGTGTTAAAGGGATATATAGGGTTTATCAAAAATCGGAAAAATGTAACACTGAACATTTTTGTGATCGGGTTTTTCGGTGGAATAACTCCTGGAATAAAAAAATATTTTCATGAACGGTCCAAATTTATTATGTAAGGTTTCTGTGCGAATCCTAGCTCTCTAGGTATAGAAAAAAAGATAGATAAAATCTGGTCGGCGATAATTCTTTTTACAAAACTTTCAATTTTCCTCGTCAAATCCAACAAAAGTTAACGGGCTTAATTTTTTTGCGAACCCTATTTACACTATGAGTGAATTAGAAATTCATATAGGTTTCAGTGTGACCCTGGTCCGATAACTAAGTATAATTTTAAGATCAAGAGTAACTTTGGTTACATAGGCCATAAAATAAATAATTTTGACTGTAATTCTGCTTATAATTTAATTAATAAACGTCAACCTCTAAATTTATTATTCAGAACAAAGACGACTAAATCTTGTAGTATATATAGGTAGATCTTGTTCATAAATCGCAAAAGAAAATGGTTGGTTTAAAATTTTTTCTATTTGTCATTTTTCAAAATATATCACTCAAACAATGGATCAGATGCACTAAATAACATATTTTGGCCATTTTGCAACAACCAGACGTGCACGAAGTGTGATAACTTTTATATTCCAGTAATGATAAGAAATGTGAGTGGAATTTTATTACTGTAGCTAGCAAACGATCTTTCCAATAATAAAAAATGTTTAAAAATATTTCTTCCAACCGAAGTGCATCTTAAAAATGAGACTAACCCATATAGCGCGTGTTCGGAATCCCACTAATGTACAAAAAATATGGGATATTCTGATTAAGAACAAATATTTTATTTAAGTAAAAGATGAATAAGATGGAAGATAAAAGTTTACTTTCATTCAGAACATTCTGCATTTTTCATCTGTTTCGTTTTTTCACATTCATTATTAATAAACTGTACACAAAATATTATTTTGCAAATCAAGTCTCTACGAGCATAAACTAGCTTTCCGCTACTATCATCGTGTAGTAGGGGTTTAGTATCACAAAAAAAAATGTTGTCTAGTGATTACGCACCGATCAACTTTAGCGGTCCCAATATCAAGCACCCTTGCATAATTATCATACCAAGACAACATTAGTGGGATTCGAACACGTGCTATAGGGTTAGTCTCATTTTAAAGTGCACTTCGGTTGGGAAAAGGATATCCCCTATTCACACTTTTGTTAATATCCCGAATTCCCGGTCTACTACTTAAAAACACACTCACGTTCCTAATCAGGGCCGGGGTATTAACAACAGTGTGAATAGGGGATATATGCCATTTTTAAAGAAAATAAGATACACCAAGTTCTCATACGTTCTCGCAACAAACAAACTGCTTAAATTCAGATTAACAATTATTATAATGTTTATGCCTATTTTCTTGGTTTACAAAAGAGCAAAAATGGCTGAAGTTGAATTGATTGCTTCATATCCCTTTAACACCTTTGGTGATTTGAGAGATGTGGGTTGAGGGAGCCAATCCTAACATCCTAAGACCCTTCTAGCACTCATGAGGCGCTTTCTCTTCTTTTCAGCCCACAATCTCTCAACATCCAAAAGGTGTTAAAGGGATATTGAGCCCTGTTTAGTTTAAATTGACAGTTTTATTTTCATGAACAAAAAGTGTCAAGAGTTCTGAGTCAGGACTCCTGACTGAAGACGTTGAATAAAACATTACTTTGATATTTTTGGCAGGATGTTTGAGTATGTCCTGTATAGCCTTTCATTATGGGTACAATTTAGCCAATCAACCGAGGAAACACAAACGACCACCCGCCTTAAATCGTCAAATTATTTTTTCCAATTCAGCTCGAGCTGTCAAGTTTGCAATAACTTATTTCACATTCCTGGTTGCTGTCCTGAGCCTGCAATGCGAACAATGATGAAAAGACACATGTTTCATCTTTCATATTAAAAAGTATTCAATAAACAATATGTATGATAGAAAGTTTTATCAATGTTATACAAAATAGAACGTTTTGGCTTTTTTCGATCGAATATCCTGTTTCAACACGTTGAATCAAAAACGATTTCGTATTGTACAATACGAAATCGTTTTTGATTCAGACGTGTTTGAAACAGGATATAGGCGTCTTTTTTTGTTTTAGTATAGATAAATATTTATGTATGTAGAAGATAATATTGATGATAGATGTGTGGAAGGACTGGAATGATCCACGCGACTCATTGTCTAGATATCTCGCTCCTCTAACTTACCTGCGATTGAACCTTATCACAAAGCTATCTCCCCTGACCATGTCTATTCCCATCACAAAATTAATACAAGGCCTTATACAAGACTAATTTTTGTGATAGGAATAGAACATGGTCAGGGGGAGATAGCTTTTGTGATAACGGTTCTATATCCCAGTTTAGTTAGAGGGGCGAGATATCTAGACAATGAGTCGCGTGGATCAGGCGCATTCTCTTCCAACAATTCGATTCATTCAATCTTATTTTACTTATACAAACTAACCAAAAAAGACGCCTACATTCAATCAAAAAAGAAAATCCCTCGTAACTGTATGTTAAATACTGCGACGTTTATTAAAATGTGAAGAGAACGGCTTTTTGAAGATATTCTACCCTATGAAAAAGGGGATGAAAAAACACCCCCTGTTCAAGCCTTGGTCTAGACTCTATGCTGTTGCAGGTTATTTCGATCACCTTGAATTATATATAAAACATTATACATATAAACAATCGCAAACAAAAATTATTGACATGATTTTTATTGACGGAGCAGACTGCCGTGAATATTTAAACAAAGTGAATCAATTTTTTTATATTTTTGGAATGGATTATTTATTATAGTCTATAATTTATAGAGTTTTCACAATGATAAATATTCAGATTTTTTTACATTTGCAATATTACAGAACATTTGTAGATCATTTTCGTTCGATCCTATTCTTGGAATATCATTTCATCATTTGTCAAGCTTTGGCAAATTGCTTCAATCGGAAATAATCTTAAAAGGAGATACAACGTTTTCCATAAATAAATACAGTTAACTGTACCAGGCTTGTAAAGGAACGACTTTGTGTGGGTTTTGTCCCCCTTTTCCCTATATTTTGTTTAAACTACGCATGAAACGGAACGAAAATGACTCATATTAACAAGCCTGCTGTATACTGTCTGCCAAAACCAGGGAAATTTTGTTAACCAAACATTGTCCTTATAGACTTAAGGGGGTCGGTGCATTTTGACAGATACGGATATGGGCTCTTGATGAAAATTATTTTACTGGGTTATATATTCCCCTCCAATATACCATCAAAGTAATGTTTCATAATCCAGGCAACTTTGTAACTACAGAATTTTCGAATTATTGCTTTTTAGAAAATTTTGAGTTCGAAGTTAAACTTTTCGAATTCGACCAAATTAATGAAAGATTTTTGAAAAAAGTTGCAAAACAATAAAAAAAAATGCCTTATTTTTTTGTTCAAAATTTTTTTTCATTATTTGTTTCAAATCAACAAAAACCTCTTCAAATGGCCACTTTAACTTTTTGCGTAGGTGACCACATATTGTTTATATGCTCTTGAAAAATCATATGACATGGTTTTGTGTTTTTTGGTCAAAAATATTTTGAAAATTTTCTTCATTTCTTGTTCAAATTCAAAACTTATTTTTCTGGAATCATCAGCTGAAAATATTGAGAATGCAACGTTTTACTTTATTCAATATGTCCTGGTTTTGTTTCTTCGCTCTTGTTTATACTCGATCATATTTTTGCAACGAACTACGGTTTGGCCAGAAATCCATCGAATCCCGTCTTTTATCCAGAATTAAAAAAAAAATTTATTTCACCGAATTTGCCAAATTAGTAGCCGACCCATCCACCAGTTAAAATTTATTTCATTAAACTCATGAAAAAAAAAATTTCTTCGATTGTGCTAAAAATTGTTTTTTTGTCTTTTTTTCAAAAATTTAATATTTTCGATTTTTGACGTTAAAAATCGTATAAAAACAATAAAATAAATTTTAACTGGTGTCGAGACCGTTTTTACGGCTTCTAATTTAATAAAAAATAAATTTTACTGTAATTTAGACACCTTCGATAGCAAAAGCGCGCGTTTTTTGAGTGTTTTTTCAAAAGACGATTTATAAAGTAAAAATAATCGATCTGAAGAAAATCAGATTACACGAAGTAAGCTCAAAAGTGGCAACTTTCGTTCGAAAAAGTTTTATCCGAAAATTTTTAAGTGGCAAACAGTTTACCATCAAGAGAAAAAAAACTGAAAAAGTGCAAATCTGTCAAAATGCACCGACCCCCTTAAAGAAAGTCATTTTTTTCAGATTTTTCACCAAAAATGGCGTTGATCCAAAATTTCAAAAATCTATTTCATGAAATAATACATGTATATTCAATTTATTTTGACACACAATCAATAATGAACGACTCAAATATAATACAGTAGTTACTCTGTTATAGTTACCCCTATTATAGTTACCTTTTATCTGTTATGTTACCCTTTCAGAGAAGTTCATGTCGCTTATCTGTTATAGTCACACCCTTATAGAAAATCTCAAAACTCTAGACTTTCAAATAACGTTTGATTTTTTTCAATTTTGACTGTATGGCAAGAAAAATAGTCTGAGCGCAATTAGTCTGAGACTCCTAGACTTTTTCGATAGTCTTGACCGATAGACAAGTCTACCTGACAAAAATCATAACATCGCCTGGTCTGAAATTTTTAGAAAGTAATCAACTCGAGTACTGGGGTTTCAAGGTCGATTTGATGCCGTACTAGAAAACACGAACGTACGGGTTTCAGTTTTGAATATTCAAGCAAAAATCTTGCTCCGAAAAAACATACATATTGTTTTTGAGGGGGAAAGAGATCACTGACGCGAAATTGTCTATATTTTAGGAAAATATTCGAATTGTTACTTTTGTCCCGCGGAAAAAAAAAAACCATATGTAGCCGAGCTTGATTGTAATAACGCTTTAAAGGATGAGATTTTTTCTTGAAAATCCATCAACTACCAAGTTTTAAATATATTAAAAATTAATAGTTGATGTTGATCACAAAGGAACAGCAGAGCCCCGAGGTCGGTTTATCTACAAATATATCGCTTCGAAAACCGTTTGCCGTTATTTTAAGGGTCTCACAAAAAATCCATCAACTCTCTAAATTTCTCGACAGAAACTTGAAAGTTCAAACTTATAACACACTGAAAAGCATGCCCAGAGCCTCAAGGTTCACATTTTCATTTTTGTGTCTCGTTTTTTTCTGAAACGGGATTCGAATTCTCAGAATCTCAAATTTTAAAGAATATTATAAAAAAATATGTTCAAATCGCAATAAAAATATCTTGACAAAAATTCATGACAAATAAATAAAAAGACTTCTTATCACTTATTTTTGTCCATATTTTCAGAAATAAACATTTTAAAGAATAAATCTACGGATATTCATGTCCGAGCTCTTAATGCGACCAGTACTCCTTAATAATGAATTTAAAGTTATGTCTGTTTTTAAAATACAAAAAACGGATATAAGTTCAAAAAAAGAGAATTCTCAAATTTAAAAAAATATTGAGTATTATCTGGGTTTAAAGTTACCCGAGCAATCACTCATTAAATACCTTTTATCTGTTATAGTACTTTTTTCATAGTTACAGGGGGTAATATAACATGAGTAACTACTGTATTAATAGTTATATATATAATATTACATTACATTTTTTTAAACGTATTATTATTATACCAGTCTATCCAAGGTATAATGATTTAACGATTTTTTTGTATCAAATACTCAAGAAAAAATACTACAGTACTGTGGTTTCTGTCTATAAAGAAAGTGAGTTTTCCCAAATGTCCTTAGCAAATTTTTTCCAATGTTTTTTATCTAATGCTCTACTTACAGTATGTAAAAAATTGTTCGAGAACCAAAGCTCCAATTACTCTGGAATTGAAAGATAATTTCCTCCAATATAAGGTTTTGATCCAGAGAAATTTCCCTTGTTGGTCTCGAACAATTTTTTACATACTGTAGATATTTTGCCACATATTTTATTGAAAACCCATAAATTTCCAAAAAAATATGAAGAATTATTTTTGTGTTTGCTCTTCAAACATATTTTTACGAAAAAAAGCGGTGTTTTATAGAAAATATACCCTTGGATTTTTTCCCAAATTTTGCTTATATCGGATGGTCCAAAATCTAAAAGTGTAGGTTTGGCCTATTTTCCCAAATTGTCTTCATAAGACAGAAACCACAGTAATTTCAGCAGTAATAATTACAGGATAATATACTCTAGTAAGTTTTTCTTGTATTTTGAGGTAAAAAATCGTTCAAAAATATACAGTCCAAACATGTATTTAGACAGACGTTTTTTGAATTTTTCAAAACGTCCGCTTTGACAACTTTGACGGTAAGATAAATAAGTTAGGTTCATACTTTGGATTATCGACTTCGAAAAATATAATTATGTATATTTAATGTAATATATTATTATATGTAATATTATATATTTTTTTAGCGGTTTTGTTTACAGTCCTTTTTGTCAACCATTCAATACGTAACTCTTAATGGAGGTAATCATTTTCTTCTTAAACATCAGTGTAAGTAGGTTTTCTTTGAGAACTTAATAGATCTTTAAAACTACTCAATATCAAGGCTATAATCTCCATTAAGTATTTTAAGACTTAAATAATTATTTTTTCACTATTTAATGGAAAAAAGTATTTTTTTTGTTGCTAATTATAAATAAGAAACATTACTTTCATGAGAAAAAGTTACATTTTTTTACAAAAATTAAATAGAAATGAATTTTTTGTGATTAGTTATGCAGAAAATTTTCATATTTATTATTCAATTGACCACAGTTATCGCACTTTTCCGATCGCTTTCAGAACTTGCAGATTGGGCACACTGGCCAGTTTTGGCGTGGTGATTATAGCATTCCTCCTTTACATATTTAGCAGGGCGTTGCATAAGGTGTGTTCGTATTGATTTCTTGTGTACACTCTATCCAGGGCCGTGTGTACGTGAGTATCAAATGCGGACATAAGCAGAATATGCTTAAATTGAATGCTTTATTTTATTTTTGGAATGTAACCTTACATTTAATTAAGTCGCCCGAGGCGAAAGAGGTTCATTAAGCATTTTTTCACTTTTGCAATCAATTAAACATGTATGTAGTCCAAAAATTTATTTACGAAAACGCACAAATTTTTATGAATATATTTTTTTGAAAAATCTTAACAAGCCTTCTAAAGCGCGTTGTCATGGAATAGCTGCTCTTACAAATTTTTTATTATTTAACAATTTTGTATCACTTTTCCTCATCATGATTTATTCTAAAGTTTGTCCCTATTAATTACTTTCTTAAAACAGAATTCCTCTCCGTCCAGATGATTGCTTTTGGATCAGTCGGTTAATAATAGATGGATGAAACGAAAATTGTGTCAAGAAAAGCCAACATTCATTTAATTTAAAAATAAAAGATGCTCTTCGATTTAGTAAAGTGATTTGAATTTTGTTTTATTCCGTTGAATCTGCAGAATAAGATTGAAGGATTTTCGAGCAGGATTCCGGTGCACACGTATTGATTTGAATTTAATCAAACAAAACACGTAAACGAATAGGTATTCAGGCCTCTCTAATTAAATACCTTAAAATAGAGTGGAATACAGTTACAACAAAACAATTTAGGCCTATTTTAATAAAACGGCCAGAGTCAATGCGGTACGGAAAATTCCGAAAAACCTCACGAATTGAAAATTTTTGAGATATATATGATTAGCTCAAATTTATTCTTTATTTATAGTCATCAAATGCAATTTTTTTAGCATTTTCACTCTAGCTATTGGATCTTTTATAATCAAACTTTTTATGTCATGCAAGATTTAAAAATACATGCACAAGGTTGATTTTCTCGCCTTTTTGAAATAAAACAGTAAAAGATTTCGGCCAAGTCTTCTGCTGGTCGGTAAGTAAATCCTGGGCATCTTTAAAATGAATAACGTACAATTTTCAGTGGAAAAATCTGGTGAATAAAATAAACCTATGGAGTTTGGGTCAGTAAGTCCAGATTTTTTTGTGAAAGAATTATAAATTTTTTCGTTGACTAAAAAATTATGTAATTTATGTATACAAAATTCATTATTCTTTCTTGTCCGAAAATGTTTTACTCCAAATAGTCGAAGTGAACTGGTAATCAGGTGGACTTTTATTACCCGTCGTCCATTCCGAACATTGTACGTCAGTATATTGCGGCGATAGATTCCTGCCTCTGAAGTATAAAGTCCACAAATATCTTCATTAATTTACCCTATTTTTTATTATCTTTAACTTATTTCAATAATGTTATGTGTACGTTGAGATGTAGGAGAACGCAGTCCGAGTAATTTCCTTGCAAAACCTTCTCCGAAGGTTCGATTGCGGTCACGAGGCGGGTAACCAAGGATCCGAAAAATATTATCAGTAAGTTATTAGTCTGAAAAGAAACTTGCAAATCGCAATTGACCATGGCTTGAGAGGGCCCCCTAATAGTTAATTTATGCATATTTCAGCAGGATTTATTCCTGACTTAAACCTC